>MJUT01051123.1:361637-374942 GCA_002080005.1 Gigantidas platifrons
TTTAAGCGACTTGTGTATAATGTTGACATTATTAACCTTTAAGCGACTTGTGTATAATGTTGACATTATTAACCTTTAAGCGACTTGTGTATAATGTTGACATTTTTAACCTTTGAGCCACTTGTGTATAATGTTGACATTTTTAACCTTTAAGCGACTTGTGTATAATTTTGACATGTTAACCTTTAATCCACTTGTATATAATGTTGACAAAATTAGTTTGGTTTCTAATCTTTTGACTATGAGTGTACCTGATGAAGGTTGTTCCAATAACACTTCATGATTTCGATATCTTCATTTTTATTCCCTTATTATTGTTTTTTTTCTTCTACATTTAATCAAATCTGAGTCTCTCTGTTCTACCTTAAACAGTTGATACAACAAGCATTGTATAATTTTGAGCTGTTGGAAGAAATGTCTTTTTGTACTTGTCTTTAAGAAATACATTATCAATTTTAATGGATGTAGCTTTTCACTACTGGTGAAATGAATAGATGTGTACTGTCTGGATCTTAATTTCATTGTACATCTATGCATCTCGGTTCTAGTTTCAAGCACAATAATCCTGACTTTGCTAGACATTTGATTAAATGAACACATTCAGTCAACATTATTGATGAAAGTGGACGGGCTTCCATGTAGTTTTATCTAGAAGCAATAAGTTAAAATAAAAAAAAATGTTCTTCAATTTTGTGTTAGCATTTTGATGCTTTGCATAAATGGTTTTTTAAATAAGAGAAACTGTAGAAATGATGAACTGAACCTGTAAACAGTAATGGTCAACCATGCCACTTATATCAACAAAATAATGTTTGTGTATGTTCCTATCCAGTACCTGGATTTCCAATGCAATGTGTCGTGGTCTTTATTATAGTCAGTGATGTTTATGTAAGAGGTGGTTGTTTGTGTCGTTGATCTTGATAGAATTATAGAATATTGACATTTTTACATGTTAACCACTTGTATGTGATTTGGACATCTTTAACATTTTAACCACTTGTGTATGATTTTGACATTATTAACCTTGTAACCACTCGGGTATAATGTTGATATTTTGAACCTTTTAACCACTTGTACATAGCGTTGACATTTTAAACGTTATAACCAGATGTCCATAGTGTTGACATTTTCAAACTTTTAACCCACTTGTGTAAATTATTGACATTTTATTTACCTGTTAACCAATTGTGTATAATTTAGACATCTTTAACCTTTAACCACTCGTGTATAATGTTGACATTTTAAACCGTTAAGCCACCTGTCTACAAAGTTGACTTGTTTAACCTTTTAACCACTTGTGTATAATGTTGACATTTTTAACATATAAGCCACTTGTGTATAATGTTGATATTTTTGGTTTCTATTCTTTAGATTATGGGTGTACCTGATGAAGGTTTTTTCCCAAAAAAAACGCTCCGTGATCTCTAAGTTTGATATCTTCATTTGTATTCCTGTTTTTTTATTTTTTTACATTTTATCTGTGGCTTTCTATTCTACCTTAAACAGTTCATACAACAAGTATTGTGTATGATTATGAGTTGTTGAAAGAAATGGCTTTATGTTCTTGTCTTATATAATAAACTATCAATTGTCATTGATGTAGCCTTTCACCACTAGTTAAATTACTAGATGTGTTCTGTCTTAAATTTCTTGTCTTGAAGAAGTGGACAGATGACCATGTAGTTTTAGCTATAAGTAATAAGTTAAATAACAGAAATTGTAGATATTATGAAAAGAAAGTGTAAAGAGTGATGGTCAACCATACTACTTATGTCAATAAAAGAATGCTTTTCCCGTCCCATGCCAGTACCTGGATTTCCAACGTTATGGGTCGTGGTCTTTATTGTAGTCAGTGGTTTTGAGGTCAGAGGTGGGTTTGTTAATATTGATGGAATTGTTGACCATCATGGCTTAAAGACTTTCTTTTAATATTCACATCTCGCATATAATTTTTAAATAAAAAAAAGTATCATTTACTAAACATATTCATGCTTTGTAAGTTACAACATAGAAAATTGAAGGAATTTGATACTTACAGCGAAGTAAGGCTTGTCAAGTTGTTGAATACGCCTACTTGGATTGATGTAATCTGATTAGATTGCAAATAACTACAAATTATAAAATACGTACTAAATACAATGACAATTTGAGCCAGTAGGCATAAAGAAAGTCGGAACATAACATTTGTGTTACCAGAACCAACATACCGAAGAACAAAGGTCAGCAAGAGAAAGACAAAAGGCAAACAATGGTTCACATTAGAAAGGTAAAGTTTACGCAACAGGAGCCCCATTTAAACTGGAGAAAGACACAAAGGCTCATGATGGCAAATAAGGTCATGTTCGACAAGTGGCATTCATCATGCTTCTGACGCCAACAACCGGTCATATGTCACACATCGTTACAATTTATGAGCGAAGAGATATGAAAGGACTTGCAATCAATATCAACCGAACATATCAGTGATCCTTTGTAGCACAGACATGATAAAGGATAACAAAATTGATGAAAGCTATCCTGATGAAGCCGTACATCGTTTCAACTGAGAGACGTATACTCCATCTGCAGGTGCTGCTGGAATGTTGCTACATATAAATGCAAATTCACAATGTCAAAATTGAAATGATCTATTTTTAGAAATGTTTCGTTCAAATTATGAAGTAGATCTAGCTGTATTAGTGGACATTTTTAAACACTAGTGTAATAATAGTGCATAATATTGACAGTGTTAACTTCTAACCACTTTGCATAATGGTGGCATGTTGTAACCTTTTAACCAATAGTGTATAATTTTGACATTTTAACCACTTAAGTATAATGTTGACATCTTTGAATCTTGGACCACTTGGGTATATTGTTGACACAGTTATTTTGGTTTCTATTCTTTTAATTATGCGTGTACCTGTTGTATGTTTTTTCCCAAAAACGTTCCGTAATCTCTAAGTTTGATCTCTTCATTTGTATTACCTGATTTGTTTTTACATTTTATCTGTGGCTTTCTATTCTACCTTAAACAGTTCATACAACAAGTATTGTGTAAAATTAGGAGTTGTTGAAAGAAGTGGTCTTATTTTCCTGTCTTTAAGAAATATACTATCAATTTTAATTGATGTAGCCTTTCACCACTGGTGAAATACATATATGCCTTCTAAGAGGATGTTAATTTCATTGTACATATATGCATCTGGGTTCTAGCCTTCATACACAATTCCACTGACATTACTAGAAATTTCGTGGTCAGTGATTTTGAGGTGGGTATGTTGATATTGATGGAATTGTTGACCATCATGGCTCAAAGACTTTCGTTTCATAATCACATCTTGCATAGAATCGTCAAATATAAAAAAATCCTTGACTAAGCATATTCGTGTTTTGCAAGTTACAACATGGAAAAATAGAAAGAATTAGATACTTACAGATAATGAAGGCTTTGTAAGTCGTTGAATGCGCCTGTTTGGATTGATGTAATCTGATTAGAATTCAAATAACTAATAAATAAAAAAAAAAACGTACTAAATACAATGAGAATTTGAGACATATTTGTGTTACCAGTATCAACATACCGAAGGACATAGGTCAATAAGAGAGAGAGAGAGAGAGAGAGAGAGAGAGAGAGAGAGAGAGATAGAGAGAGAGAGAGAGAGCGGGAGCGAGGGCGACAGAGAGACAGAGAGTGAGTAGGAGAACAAATGGGAAACAATACCCTCATTAGAAAACTATATTTTGAACAACAGGAGCCCCATTCAAACTGGAGTTAAACACAAAGTCTCAAGATAGTAAATAAGATCCTGTTCCACAAGTGGCATTCATCATGCCGCTGACGCCAACAACCGGTCATATGTCACACATGGTGATTAGTCATGAGCACAGACAAAATGGATTACCGGCAATAAGTACAAACTGAACATATCAGTGTATAAAGTTGACAATTTTAACCTTTCAACTTCTTGTGTATAATGTTAACATCTTTAACCCTTTAACCATTTATGAATAATGTTGACTTAGTTAACATTCTAAACACTGTATAATTTTGACATTTTTAACCACTAGTGTATAATTTTGACATTTTTAGCCACTTGTGTATAATGTTGACATTTTTAACCTTTTAACTACTTGTGTATAATTTTGAGATTTTGAACCACTTGTGCATAATTTTGACATTTTGATCCACTTGTGCATAATTTTGACATTTTTAACCTTTTATCTACTTGTGGATAACTTTGACATTCTGAACCACTTGTGCATAATCTTGACATGTTTAACCACTTGTGTATAATGTTGACATTTTTAACCTTTTAACTATTTGTGGAAAAGTTTGACATTCTGAACCACTTGTACATAATTTTGACATTTTGAACCACTTCTGTATATTTTTGACATGTTTAAACACTTGTGTATAATTTTGACAACCTGAACCACTTGTGTATAATTTTGACATTTTAACCACTTGTGCATAATATTGACATGTGTAACCACTTGTGTATAATGTTGACATCTTTAACCACTTGTGCATAGTTTTGACATATTTAACCTGAAGATTAAATTCAACTTGTTAAGAGATATTTAGTGATAGATGTATCTTGATTTTGACAAGGCTGGTGTCCCGTCACGGTTCATTTATTTATATTTTTCACAGATTCACACACTATATTGAGTGTAAGTCAATGTATAGTATGTTTTATCTTGACCCGCCATTTTCTATTTAAATTATAAATGTGGACCATAAATACAAACAATATACATTTTTGCAAGGATGAAGGAAATGTGTAGCTAGTTTTCATTTATAATGTATTTATATTATTATGTTCATATTACATTACACCAGTTCTTGGTGATCAACCAGGTCTCACATACTTGAAATAGACAGTTCACCATTGAGCAGAAACGAATCAAACAGACAAAAACTTGTATTTTGTTCCGATTTGAATGCTTAAAAGAATGTCTTTACTTTTAAATTAGAATTTAAAAAATATCTAAACACTTGATTGAAGAAAAACAGTGTTCTACTCGTTGGATTCCTTTCATGTTGCTATGCAACAAATACTGAAAGTGCTGATTTCGGATAACTATATTTTAAATATTATCAAAAATAAGATTCTCCTCCCTCAGTCATAGGTGACCATAGCCAAGTTTGGATATCCAATAGAAACCAGTTGTTCTAGTAAAGTTATTTTGGTTTCTAACCTTTTGATTATGAGTGTATCTCATGAAGGTTATTCCAAAAAACTTCGTGGTCTCTTAAGTTCGATATCTTCATTTTTATTCCCTCATTATTTTCTTTTATATTTTATCAAATATGTTTCTTTCTTTTCTACCTTAAACATTTCATAGAACAAGTATTGTATAATTTTGGGTTGTTGACATTTGATACCCTAAATTGTGGTAGGACTGTTTTTTCAATGGCGGAAATGTCGATAATTTGTATCAAAATATTCGTTTTGATCACGTATAACTCTTTTAAATCAAATGTCCGTCAAATAAATTTTACACCCTATTAAAGCTTATATCTCAAGAATTTATAATATGTATTATTTTTGAATATATACTTTTTGAGAAATCGTGGCTGGTGAGTGGACAATTCAGCTTCAAAATCGGACATTCAGTATGCTATTTCTTAAAAGTAAAAGCAAATTTCAGAAAATTGTGGTATGTCTGTCAAATTATTGTAAAGCTGGTATCATACATATTATAAATATATATAGTTCATTAATGTAGGGTAAATAGTTTTTGAGAAATCATGACAGGTCAGTCGACAATTCAGCTTCAAAATCGGACATTCAGTATGCTATTTCTTAAAAGTAAAAGCAAATTTCAGAAAATTGTGATATATCTGTCAAATCATTGTAAAGCTGGTATCATACATATTATAAATATATATAGTTCATTAATGTAGGGTAAATAGTTTTTGAGAAATCATGGCAGGACAGTCGACCATTTCAGGAGCAAAGTCATGAATGAGAAGATTATGAATTTTGAAATTTAAAGCCATATTTTAGAAAAATGTAAAATATCTGTCAAATAAATGTTATATGATTCTAAAGCTGATATCGTAAGGATTACAACTATATTTATTTAAATCATTTTGGATTAATAGTTTTTGAGAAATCATGACAGGACAGTCGACTATTGCAGTAACAAAGTCATTAATTAATTAGTGAACACAAATAGGAAGACTATGAATTTGTAATGTATAGCAAAATAACAGAAATTGTAGATAGTATGAAAAGAAAGTATAAACAGTGATGGCCAATAATGCCACTAATATAAAAAAATAGTGGATTTCCAGCATTATATGTCTTGATCTTGAGGTCATATGTTGTTGTTTGTTTTCTTGACCATCATATGTTAAACTTTCTTTACATAATCATATCTCACATAGAATCGTTGAATATAAAAATGATCACTGACTAAAGTCGTTGAATGTGCCTGCTTGGATTGATGTAATCTGATTAGAATGCAAAGAACAATAAAACATAAAATACCTACTAAATACAATGACAATATGAGGCCCAATAAGTATTGGGAAAGTGAAGACAACATTTGTGCAACGAGAACTGACATACCGAAGGACAAAGGTCAAAGACAGCGAGAGAACAAAAGGCCAAAAATAGTTCTCACTTGAACAAAATTAAAATTTGAGCAACAGGAGGCCATTAAAACTGGAGTTGGGCACAAAAACTCTAGATTGTAAATAAGTTCCTGTTCCACACGTGGCATTCATCACACTGCTGACGCCAAAAACCGGTCATATGTCACACATGATGACAAGTCATCAGCGAAGACAAATAAAATGACCTGCAATCAGTACAAAACAAACATATGAGAGTTCTAGCTTTCATACACAGTTACCCTGACTTTGCCAGAAATCTTATTAAATGAACACATTCAACCAAGATTATTGATGAAAGTGGACAGGTTAATATGAAGTTTTAGCTACAAGCAATAAGATAAAAAAAATGTTCTTCAATTTTGTGTTAGCATTCTTATGCTTTGTATAATTTGTTTTTTAAATAACAGAAATTGTAGATACTATGAAAAGAAAGTGTGAACAGTGATGGTCAACGAAGCCACTTATATCAACAAGAGCACGTTTTTGCCCTTCCCGAGGCAGTACATGGATTTCAGATGTTATATGCCGTGGTCTTTATGGTAGCCAGTGGTTTTGAAGTGAGAGGTGGATTTGTTGATATTGATGGAATTGTTGACCAACACGGCTTAAAGACTTTCTCTCATAATCACATCTCGCATAGACTTGTTAAATATAAAAAAGTGTCATTGCCTAAGCATATTCATGTTTTGTAAGTTACAACATGGAAAAATAGAAATAATTTGATACTTACAGAAAAGTAAGGCTTGCCAAGTTGTTGAATGCGCCTGCTTGGATTGATGTAATCTGATTATATCTCAAATCACTACAAAATATAAAACATGTACTAAATACAATGACAATTTGAGTCCCAATAAGTACGAGGAAGGCTGGAAGACAACATTTGTGTAACCAAAACCAACACACAGAAGGACAAAGGTCAAAGAGAGAGAGAACCAAAGGCAAATAATGGCCCATATTAGACAATAGACAATATTTTATTTGCACAAACACATTTAAAATAAATGGTTATGGCGAACATTGACAATACATAATAACAAATGATTATGGCACTGATTTAGGCCATGGGAGTGACAGTGGTTTTTTTATACATGTATATACATATTTAAGTACAATCATGGTAAAAAGAATTACACAGTTTTTCTTTTTAACAAGCATTCATCAATAAAATTAACAGTTGTCTTTAATACAGTATGTGAATCAGTATTCAATCATGTAGACAGAAGCCCCCTTGATAAGGAACGTGAATTCCAATTTAAGTAAATTGCCTTTAGTTTCTGAATATAATTATCTCTAGCTGGTTTATAACTTGAACAATGTAAAAAGAAATGTTCTTCTTCTTCAATTTCTCCCATGTTACATGTCAGACAAATACGATTCTGTTTATGGACTTGAAAATATCGTCTTCGCTCTATCTCAAGGGAGTGAGCACTAACACGAAATTTACAAAGTGTTGATCTCTCTGATTTGAATTTCAAGACATCAACATAATGCGGTCTAACACCTATTTTATGTACACTGGGAAAAAAATCAAGCTTAGACAACTAAACCTTGAGCAACAGGAACCCCATTAAAACTGGAGTTAGACACAAAAGCTCAAGATGGTAAATAAGGTCCTGTTCCAAAAGTGGCATTCACCATGTTGCTGACGCCAACAACCGGTCATATGTCACAAGTAATGAGCGAAGACAAAAGAAACAACCTGTAATCAGTACAAACCGAACATATCAGTGTTCATTTGTAACACACACTCAATAAAGGATAACTGAATTCATGAAAGCGATCCTTATGAAGCCGAACATCATTTCAATAGAGAGACCTATACTCCATCTGTAGGTGCTGCTGGAACGTTGCTGTATATATATGGAAAATTCACAACATGAAAATTAAAATCGGTTCTTTTCTAAAAAAAAAATTGTTAACCACTAGAGTATAATTATTTTTACATTATAACCAATTGTGGATAATTTTGACATTTTTAACGCTTTAGTCACTTGTGTATAATGCTGACATTTTAAACATGTTACCCACTTGTGCATAGTGTTGACATTTTGAAACTTTTAACCAGTTGTAAATAATGTTGACATTTTCAAACTTTTAACCAATTGTGTTCAGTGTTGACATGTTAAACCGTTAACCCACTTGTGTCAAATATTGACATTTTATTTACCTTTTAACCACTTGAGAATAATTTTAATATTTTAACCACTTTTATATAATGTTGATATTTTAAACACTTATGAACTATTGAAATTTTTAATCGTTTAACCATTTGTGTATAAGGTTGAAATTTTTATCCACTTGTGAATAATTTTAACATTCAAGCCACTTGTATATAAAGTCGAGAGTTTAATCACTTTTATGAAATAATGAAAGTTTAACCTTTGAACCTGCTATGTATAATGTTGATATTTTTAACCTTTAAGCGACTTGTGCATAATGTTGACATTTTTAACCTTTAAGCCATTTGTGTATAATGTTGATATTTCTAACCTTAAAGCGACCTGTGCATAATGTTGACATTATTAACCTTTAAGCGACTTGTGTATAATGTTGAAATTATTAACCTTTAAGCGACTTGTGTATAATGTTGACATTATTAACCTTTAAGCGACTTGTGTATAATGTTGACATTTTTAACCTTTAAGCCACTTGTGTATAATGTTGACATTTTTAACCTTTAAGCCACTTGTGTATAATGTTGACACTTTTAACCTTTAAGCCACTTGTGTATAATGTTGATATTTCTAACCTTAAAGCGACTTGTGCATAATGTTGACATTATTAACCTTTAAGCGACTTGTGTATAATGTTGACATTATTAACCTTTGAGCCACTTGTGTATAATGTTGACATTTTAACCTTTTAGCGATTTGTGTATAATTTTGACATGTTAACCTTTAATCCACTTGTATAAAATGTTGACAAAATTAGTTTGGTTTCTAATCTTTTGACTATGAGTGTACCTGGTGAAGGTTGTTTCAATAACACTTCATGATCTCGATATCTTCATTTGTATTCCCTTATTATTGTTTTTTTTCTTCTACATTTAATCAAATCTGAGTCTCTCTGTTCTACCTTAAACAGTTGATACAACAAGCATTGTATAATTTTGAGCTGTTGGAAGAAATGTCTTTTTGTACTTGTCTTTAAGAAATACATTATCAATTTTAATGGATGTAGCTTTTCACTACTGGTGAAATGAATAGATGTGTACTGTCTGGATCTTAATTTCATTGTACATCTATGCATCTCGGTTCTAGTTTCAAACACAATAAGCCTGACTTTGCTAGACATTTGATTAAATGAACACATTCAGTCAACATTATTGATGAAAGTGGACGGGCTTCCATGTAGTTTTATCTATAAGCAATAAGTTAAAATTAAAAAAATGTTCTTCAATTTTGTGTTAGCATTTTGATGCTTTGCATAAATGGTTTTTCAAATAACAGAAACTGTAGAAATGATGAACAGAACCTGTAAACAGTAATGGTCAGCCATGCCACTTATATCAACAAAATAATGTGTGTGTATGTTCCTATCCAGTACCTGGATTTCCAATGCTATGTGTCGTGGTCTTTATTATAGTCAGTGATGTTTATGTAAGAGGTGGTTGCTTGTGTCGTTGATCTTGATAGAATTCTAGAATATTGACATTTTTTACATGTTAACCACTTGTATGTGATTTGGACATCTTTAACATTTTAACCACTTGTGTATGATTTTGACATTATTAACCTTGTAACCACTCGGGTATAATGTTGATATTTTGAACCTTTTAACCACTTGTACATAGCGTTGACATTTTAAACGTTATAACCAGATGTCCATAGTGTTGACATTTTCAAACTTTTAACCCACTTGTGTAAATTATTGATATTTTATTTACCTGTTAACCAATTGTATATAATTTAGACATCTTTAACCTTTAACCACTCGTGTATAATGTTGACATTTTAAACCGTTAAGCCACCTGTCTACAAAGTTGACCTGTTTAACCTTTTAACCACTTGTGCATAATGTTGACATTTTTAACATATAAGCCACTTGTGTATAATGTTGACATTTTTGGTTTCTATTCTTTAGATTATGGGTGTACCTGATGTAGGTTTTTTCCCAAAAAAACGCTCCGTGATCTCTAAGTTTGATATCTTCATTTGTATTCCTGTTTTTTTTTGTTTTTTTTTACATTTTATCTGTGGCTTTCTATTCTACCTTAAACAGTTCATACAACAAATATTGTGTATGATTATGAGTTGTTGAAAGAAATGGCTTTATGTTCTTGTCTTATATAATAAACTATCAATTGTCATTGATGTAGCCTTTCACCACTAGTTAAATTACTAGATGTGTTCTGTCTGCATCTTAATTTCATTGTACATATATGGATCTGCGTTCTAGCCTTCATACACATCTCCACTGACTTTACTCAAAATGTGATTAAATGAAAACAGTCAGCCAAGATTATGGATTAACGTGGACAGGTGAAAATGTAGTTTTAGCTATAAGTAATAATTTCCACGTTTGATATCTTTATTTGTAGTCCCTGTTTATTATTATTTTTTTAGCTTATCTGTGACATTCTATTCTACCTTAAACAGTTCATGCAACAAGTAGTGTGTATAATTAGGAGTTGTTGAAAGAAATGGCTTAAATTTCTTGTCTTGAAGAAGTGGACAGATGACCATGTAGTTTTAGCTATAAGTAATAAGTTAAATAACAGAAATTGTAGATATTATGAAAAGAAAGTGTAAACAGTGATGGTCAACCATACTACTTATGTCAATAAAAGAATGTTTTTGCCGGTCCCATGCCAGTACCTGGATTTCCAACGTTATGGGTCGTGGTCTTTATTGTAGTCAGTGGTTTTGAGGTCAGAGGTGGGTTTGTTAATATTGATGGAATTGTTGACCATAATAATAATAATAATAATAAATTTATAAAGCGCCCTATATAACTTTACAGATTACTCTAAGGCGCTGTACACAAAAATAAAAAATTGAAAAAAAAAATTACAATGTAAAAAGCATATTGTGACAAATGCACCAATAAAAATAATTCATAAATATCTAAAAATGGAAAACAAATAAAACATATTATATATACCCTTAAAAGGCTCAATAAAACATATTATATATACCCTTTAAAAAAATCCAGATATACACAGAATCGTAAAATTAATTATAAAAGTAGAAAGGTAACAAAAACTGAGACAATGTCATAAATATACACCGTTTGGAATCCAATATGACCAGTAATGAATTTAAACAGGGAAAGCTTTACGATAAAAGTGAGTTTTTAATTGTTTTTTGAAACATTCTATTGATTTGCATTGTCTAATGTCGACTGGTAGATTGTTCCAAAGATGTGCCGCTGCCCAACTGAAAGTTCTTTGTCCGTAGGTTTTAGTTCGGACACTAGGAACAACAAGTCTCAATGACGACTCAGATCTGAGTAAGCGACCTGGTTGGTATAGAGTTACTAGTTCTTTAATATATCCTGGCTAAAAGACTTTCTTTTAATATTCACATCTCGCATATAATTTTTAAATATAAAAAAGTATAATTTACTAAACATGTTCATGCTTTGTAAGTTACAACATAGAAAATTTAAGGAATTTGATACTTACAGCGAAGTAAGGCTTGTCAAGTTGTTGAATACGCCTACTTGGATTGATGTAATCTGATTAAATTGCAAATAACTACAAATGATAAAATACGTACTAAATACAATGGCAATTTGAGCCAGTAGGCATAAAGAAAGTCGGAACATAACATTTGTG
This sequence comes from Gigantidas platifrons, assembly GCA_002080005.1. Lineage (NCBI taxonomy): Eukaryota > Metazoa > Mollusca > Bivalvia > Mytilida > Modiolidae > Gigantidas > Gigantidas platifrons. Next base: position 374,027 of record MJUT01051123.1, read on the forward strand.
TTACCAGAACCAACATACCGAAGAACAAAGGTCAGCAAGAGAAAGACAAAAGGCAAACAATGGTTCACATTAGAAAGCTAAAGTTTACGCAACAGGAGCCCCATTTAAACTGGAGAAAGACACAAAGGCTCATGATGGTAAATAAGGTCATGTTCGACACGTAGCATTCATCATGCTTCTGACGCCAACAACCGGTCATATGTCACACATCGTGACAAGTCATGAGCGAAGACATATGAAAGGACTTGCAATCAGTATCAACCGAACATATCATTGTTCCTTTGTAGCACAGACATGATAAAGGATAACAAAATTGATGAAAGCTATCCTGATGAAGCCGTACATCGTTTCAACTGAGAGACGTATACTCCATCTGCAGGTGGTGCTGGAATGTTGCTACATATAAATGCAAATTCACAATGTCAAAATTGAAATGATCTATTTTTAGAAATGTTTCGTTCAAATTATGAAGTAGATCTAGCTGTATTAGTGGACATTTTTAAACACTAGTGTAATAATAGTGCATAATATTGACAGTGTTAACTTCTAACCACTTGGCATAATGGTGACATTTTGTAACCTTTTAACCAATAGTGTATAATTTTGACATTTTAACCACTTAAGTATAATGTTGACATCTTTGAATCTTGGACCACTTGGGTATACTGTTGACACAGTTATTTTGGTTTCTATTCTTTTAATTATGCGTGTACCTGTTGTATGTTTTTTCCCAAAAACGCTCCGTGATCTCTAAGTTTGATCTCTACATTCGTATTCCCTGATTTGTTTTTACATTTTATCTGTGGCTTTCTATTCTACCTTAAACAGTTCATACAACAAGTATTGTGTAAAATTAGGAGTTGTTGAAAGAAGTGGTCTTATTTTCCTGTCTTTAAGAAATATACTATCAATTTTA
>MJUT01051123.1:376573-391492 GCA_002080005.1 Gigantidas platifrons
AGACAGTTCGCCATTGAGGAGAAACGAATAAAACAGACAAAAACTTGTATTTTGTTCCGATTTGAATGCTTAAAAGAATGTCTTTACTTAATTAGAATTTAAAAAATATCTAAACACTTGATTGAAGAAAAACAGTGTTCTACTCGTTGGACTCCTTTCGTGTTGCTATGCAACAAATACCGAAAGTGCTGATTTCGGATAACTATATTTTAAATATTATCAAAAATAAGATTCTCCTCCCTCAGTCATAGGTGACCATAGCCAAGTTGGATATCCAATAGAAACCAGTTGTTCTAGTAAAGTTATTTTGGTTTCTAACCTTTTGATTATGAGTGTACCTCATGAAGGTTATTCCAAAAAGCTTCGTGGTCTCTTAAGTTCGATATCTTCATTTTTATTCCCTCATTATTTTCTTTTTTATTTTATCAAATATGTTTCTTTCTTTTCTACCTTAAACATTTCATAGAAGCATTGTATAATTTTGGGTTGTTGACATTTGATACCCTAAATTGTGGTAGGACTGTTTTTTCAATGGCGGAAATGTCGATAATTTGTATCAAAATATTCGTTTTGATCACGTATAACTCTTTTAAATCAAATGTCTGTCAAATAAATTTTACACCCTATTAAAGCTTATATCTCAAGGATTTATAATATGTATTATTTTTGAATATATACTTTTTGAGAAATCGTGGCTGGTGAGTCGACAATTCAGCTTCAAAATCGGACATTCAGTATGCTATTTCTTAAAAGTAAAAGCAAATTTCAGAAAATTGTTATATGTCTGTCAAATTATTGTAAAGCTGGTATCATACATATTATAAATATATATAGTTCATTAATGTAGGGTAAATAGTTTTTGAGAAATCATGGCAGGACAGTCGACCATTTCAGTAACAAAGTCATGAATGAGAAGACTATGAATTTTGAAATTTAAAGCCATATTTTAGAAAAATGTAAAATATCTGTCAAATAAATTTTATATGATTCTAAAGCTGATATCGTAAGGATTACAACTATATTTATTTAAATCATTTTGGATTACTAGTTTTTGAGAAATCATGACAGGACAGTCGACTATTGCAGTAAAAAAGTCATTAATTAATTAGTGAACACAAATAGGAAGACTATGAATTTGTAATGTATAGCAAAATAACAGAAATTGTAGATAGTATGAAAAGAAAGTATAAACAGAGATGGTCAATAATGCCACTAATATAAAAAAAATAGTGGATTTCCAGCATTATATGTCTTGATCTTGAGGTCATATGTTGCTGTTTATTTTGTTGATATTGATGGAATTCTTGACATGATCATATCTCACATAGAATCGTTGAATATAAAAATGATCATTGACTAAAATCGTTGAATGTGCCTGCTTGGATTGATGTAATCTGATTAGAATGCAAAGAACTACAAAACATAAAATACCTACTAAATACAATGACAATATGAGGTCCAATAAGTATAAGGAAAGTGAAGACAACATTTGTGCAACGAGAACTAACATACCGAAGGACAAAGGTCAAAGACAGCGAGAGAACAAAAGGCCAAAAATAGTTCTCACTTGAAAAAAATTAAAATTTTAGCAACAGGAGGCCATTAAAACTGGAGTTGGGCACAAAAACTCTAGATTGTAAATAAGTTCCTGTTCCACACGTGGCATTCGTCACACTGCTGACGCCAACAACCGCTCATATGTCACACATGATGACAAGTCATGAGCGAAGACAAATAAAATGACCTGCAATCAGTACAAAACAAACATATGAGAGTTCTAGCCTTCATACACAGTTACCTTGACTTTGTTAGAAATCTTATTAAATGAACACATTCAGCCAAGATTATTGATGAAAGTGGACAGGTTAATATGAAGTTTTAGCTACAAGCAATAAGATAAAAAAAAATATTCTTCAATTTTGTGTTAGCATTCTTATGCTTTGTAGAATTTGTTTTTTAAATAACAGAAATTGTAGATACTATGAAAAGAAAGTGTGAACAGTGATGGTCAACGATGCCACTTATATCAACAAGAGCACGTTTTTGCCCTTCCCGAGGCAGTACATGGATTTCAGATGTTATATGCCGTGGTATTTATGGTAGCCAGTGGTTTTGAAGTGAGAGGTGGGTTTGTTGATATTGATGGAATTGTTGACCAGCACGGCTTAAAGACTTTCTCTCATAATCACACCTCGCATAGACTTGTTAAATATAAAAAAGTGTCATTGCCTAAGCATATTCATGTTTTGTAAGTTACAACTTGGAAAAATAGAAGGGATTTGATTCTTACAGATTAGCAAGGCTTGTTAAGTTGTTGAATGCGCCTGCTTGGATTGATGTAATCTGATTATCATACAAATCACTACAAAATATAAAATAGGTACTAAATACAATGACAAATTGAATCCCAATAATTATAAGGAAAGTCGGAAGAAAACATTTGTGTAACGAGAACTAAAATACCGAGGCAGAACATGGATTTCAGATGTTATATGCCGTGGTCTTTATGGTAGTCAGCGATTTTGAGGCGAGAGGTGGGATTGTTGATATTAATGGAATTGTTGACCATCATGGCTTAAAGACTTTCTTCTCATAATCACATATCGAATAGAATTGTTCAATATAAAAAAATATCATTGACTAAACATATTCATGCTTTGTAAGTTACAACATGGAAAAATAGAAGGAATTTGATACTTACAGAGAAGCAAGGCTTGTCAAGTTGTTGATTGCGCCTGCTTGGATTGATGTAATCTGATTAGATTGCAAATTACTACAAAATATAAAATACGTACTAAACACAATGACAATTTGAATCCCAATAAGTATAAGGAAAGTCGGAAGAAAACATTTGTGTAACAAGAACTAACATACCGAAGGACAAAGGTCAAAAAGAGAAAGAACAAAAGGCAAACAATGGTCCTCATTAGAAAAATAAAGTTTGAGCAACAGGAATCCCATTAAAACTGGAGTTAGACACAAAAGCTCAAGATGGTGAATAAAATCCTGTTCCACAAGTGTCAGTCACCATGCTGCTGACGCCAACAACCGGTAAAATGTCACACATGGTGACAAGTCATGAGCAAAGACAAAAGAAACAAGAAACGATCTGCAATCAGTACAAACCAAACATATCAGTGTTCATTCGTGACACAGAATCGATAAATGATAACCAAATTCATGAAGACGATCTTTATGAAGTCTAAAAGACGTATACTCCATCTGTAGGTGCTGCTGAAATGTTGCTACATATAAATGGAAAATTCACAACGTGAAAATTGAAATCATCTCTATAATTAAGAAAGTATCGTTCAAGGTGTGAAGCAGATCTAGTTGTATTAGCGGTATCTGTTAGTGCAAGTTCAAGGAGATAGATGCAACCACAATAGTCAATAAACCTTGAATTATTCAGTGAAAAGATACCACCCATACAGCGGAATTAAAGGACTTTGCTAGCTATATGTTTTGTTGCCATTTTTAACCCTTTAACCACTTATGTGTAATGTTATCACTGTTAAACGTTTTCCCACTTATGTCTAATGTTGACATTTTTAACATTTTACCCACTTGTGTATAATGTTGACATTTTAACCACTTGTGTATAATTTTGCCATCTTTAACATTTTAGCCACTTGTATATCATACTGCCATTTTTAAACTTTTATCCACTTGTGTATAATATTGGCATTTTTAACCTTTTAGTCACTTGTGTATAATGTCGATATTATAACCACTTGTGTATAATGTTGACATTTTAAACCTTTTAATCACATGTGTAAAATATTTACATTTTTAAAATTTTACACACATGTATTAAATATTGACATGTCTAACCTTTTAACGACTTGTGTATAATTGTGACATCTTCAACCTTTAAACTACTTGTGTATAATGGTGACATTTTTAACCTTTTAACCTTTTAACCACTTGTGTATAATGGTGACATGTTTAACCTTTTAACCTTTTAACAACATGTGTATAATGTTGACATTTTTAAGCTTTAAGCCACTTCTGTATAATGTTGACAGTTTTAACCTTTAAGCCACTTGTGTATAATGTTGACATTTTTAACCTTTATGCCACTTGTGTATAATGTTGACATTTTTAACCTTTAAGCCACTTGTGTATAATGTTGACATTTTTAACATTTAAGCCACTTGTGTATAATGTTGACATTTTTAACCTTTTAGCCACTTGTGTATAATGTTGACATTTTTAACCTTTAAGCCACTTGTGTATAATGTTGACATTTTTAACATTTAAGCCACTTGTGTATAATGTTGACAAAATTAGTTTGGTTTCTAATCTTTTGACTCTGAGTGTACCTGATGAAGGTTGTTCCAAAAACACTTCATGATCTCGATATCTCCCTTTTTACTCCCTTATTAATGTTTTTTTTTTTTTACATTTAATCAAATCTAGCTCGCTCTGTTCTACCCTAAACAGTTAATACAGCAAGTGTTGTATAATTTTGAGTTTCTGAAAGAAATGTCTTTATGTTCTTCTCTTTAAGAAATAAGCAATCAATTTTAATTGAAGTAGCCTTTCACCAGTGGTGAAATAAATAGAGGTGTTCCATCTGGATCTTAACTTCATTGTACATCTATGCATCTGCGTTCTAGCCTTCATACTAAATTACCCTGACTTTGCTAGAAATTTTATTTAATGAACACATTCAGCCAATATTATTGATGAAAGTGGACAGGTTAACAAGTTTAAGCTATAAGCAATAAGATAGAATAAAAAAATGTTCTTCAATTTCGTGTTAGCATTCTCATGCTTTGTATCAATTGTTTTTTAAATAACAGAAATTGTAGATATTATTAAAAGTAAGCGTGAACAGTGATGGTGAACCATACCACTTATATCAACAAGAGCACATGTTTGCCCGTCCCGAGGCAGTACATGGATTTCTAACGATATATGCCGTGGTATTTATGGTAGTCAGTTATCTTGAGGTGAGAGGTGGGATTGTTGATATTGATGGAATTGTTGACCATCATGGCTTAAAGACTTTCTTCTCATAATCACATCTCGAATAGAATTGTTAAATATACAAAAATATCATTGACTAAACATATTCATGTTTTGTAAGTCACAACATGGAAAAATAGAAAGAATTTGATACTTACAGATAAGTAAGTCTTGTCAAGATGTTGAATATGCTTGTTTGGATTGATGTAATCTGATTTTTACTCAAATCACTACAAAATATAAAACACGTACTAAATACAATGACAATTTGAGTCCCAATAAGTACAAGGAAAGCCGGAAGACAACATTTATGTTGCCAAAACCTACACACAGAAGGACAAAGGTCAAAGAGAGAGAGAACAAAAGGAAAACGATGGTCCTCATTAAAAAACTAAAGATTGAGCAACAACAACCCCATTAAAACTGGAGTTAGACACAAAAGGTCAAGATGGTAAATAAAGTCCTCTTCCACAAGAGGCATTCACCATGCTGCTGACGCCAACAACCGGTCATATGTCACACATGGTGACAAGTCATGAGCGAAGACAAAAGAAACAAGAAACAATCTGCAATCAGTACAAACCAAACATATCAGTGTTCATACGTGACAAAGAATCGATAAAGGATAACTAAATTCATGAAGGCGATCCTTATGAACCCGAACATCATTTCAACTGAGAGACCTATTCTCCATCTGCAGGTTATGGAAAATTCACAACGTGAAAATTAAAATTATCTCTTACTAAAAAGGTTTCGTTTTTAACCACTAGAGTATAATTTTAAAACATAATAACCAATTGTGGATAATTTTTACATTTTTAACGCTTTAGCCACTTGTGTATATTGCTGATATTTTAAACCTTTTAAGCAGTTGCAAATAGTGCTGACATTTTCAAACTTTTAACCACTTGTGTGCAGTGTTGACATGTTAAACCGTTAACCTACTTGTGTTAAATATTTACATTTTATTTACCTTTTAACCACTTGAGTACAATTTTAATATTTTAACCACTTTTATATAATGTTGATATTTTAAACACTTTTATGAAATATTGAAATTTTTAACCGTTTAACCATTTCTGTATAATGTTGATGTTTTTATCCACTTGTGCATCATTTTAACATTTAAGCCACTTGTATATAATGTCGAGAGTTTTATGAAATAATGAAAGTTTAACCTTTTAACCTGTTACGTATAATGTTAACATTTTTAACCTTTAAGCGACTTGTGCATAATGTTGACATTTTTAACCTTTAAGCCACTTGTGTATAATGTGGATATTTTTAACCTTTATGCCACTTGTGTATAATGTTGACATGTTTAACCTTTATGCCACTTGTGTATAATGTTGACATTTTTAACCTTTAAGCCACTTGTGTATAATGTTGACATTTTTAACCTTTAAGCCACTTGTGTATAATGTTGACATTGTTAACCTTTTAGCCACTTGTGTATAATGTTGACATTTTTAACCTTTAAGCCACTTGTGTATAATGTTGACATTTTTAACCTTTAAGCCACTTGTGTATAATGTTGACATTTTTAACCTTTAAGTCACTTGTGTATAATGTTTACATTTTTAACCTTTAAGCCACTTGTGTATAATGTTGACAAAATCAGTTTGGTTTCTAATCTTTTGACTCTGAGTGTACCTGATGAAGGTTGTCCCCAAAACACTCCATGATCTCGATATCTCCATTTTTACTCCCTTATTAATGTTTTTTTTTAATTTGTTTTTATATTTAAACAAATTTGAGTCTCTCTCTTCTACCTTAAACAGTTCATACAACAAGTAGTGTTGTTGAAAGAAATTTCTTTTTGTTCTTGTTTTTAAGAAATAAACTATCAATTTTAATTGAAGTACCCTTTCATTACTGGTGAAATAAATAAATGTGTTCTATCTGGATCTTTGTATATTTATGCATCTCGGTTCTAGCCTTCAAACACACTTACCCTGACTTTGTTAGAAATTTGATTAAATGAACACATTCAGCCAAGATTATTTATGAAAGTGGACGGGCTACCATGTAGTTGTAGCTATAAACAATAAGTTAAGATAAAAATAAAAATGTTCTTAAATTTTGTGTTGGCATTCTGATGCTTTCCATAAATTGTTATTTTAAATAACAGGAATCGTAGAAATTATGAGAAGAACGTGTAAAGGGTAATAGTCAATCATGCCACTTAAATCAACAAAAGAATGATATGTGTCGTGGTCTTTATTGTAGTCAGTGATTTTGAAGTGAGAGGTGGTTGTTTGTTTTGTTGATATTGATAGAATTGTAGCATATTGACATTTTTTTACATGTTAACCACTTGTATATGATTTGGACATCTTTAGCATTTCAATCACTTGTGTATGATTTGGAGATATTTAACCTTGTAACCACTCTGGTATAATGTTGATATTTTAAACCTTTTAACCACTTGTACATAGTGTTGGCATTTTAAACGTTATAACCAGTTGTGCATAGTGTGGACACTTTCAAACTTTTAACCACTTGTGCTTAGTGTTGACATAGTATACTTTTAACCCACTTGTGTAAATTATTGACCTTTTATTTACCTTTTAACCACTTGTGTATAATTTAGACATCTTTAACCTTTAACCACTAGTGCATAATGTTGACGTTTTAAATATTTAAGCCACCTGTCTATAATGTTGACTTTTTTAACCTTTTACATTGTAACCACTTGTGTATAATGTTGACATTTTTAACATTCAAGGTAGAACCAACACCTGACCCTAACATTTTTCTCTCGTTTAATTTTTTAGAATTTGTTGTGTGTGAAACATTATGACATTACCTAGCAAATATTAAAAAAGCAAAAAAAAATGTATCCAAGGAATTCTACTCACTTCCATTTTAATCCCCCCTCTTAATTCGAAGGTATAGCCGTAGATGACAAAAATGATAGTTAATGCTTGATTTTCCCGTTTTGGGAGGGAAAAGAAATAATTTACTAAATAGCTAAGCTTATTTTGAAAGTGTGATACCAGTTCCAGCTGATTAACACGAAAATTATGGATATTGTTCTTAATTAGTAAATTTTTTAGATGAAAAATATAATATTTTAGCACGAAATGCCATGAAATACAACGGCAATTTTTTTTTTGAAGTAGTCATAATTATAGAAAAAAACTTGTCTTTTAATTTTTCTGAGAAAAAACTCATACAATATAAAGAACAATTCTAGGTAACACCGTTTAAGTTTCAGCATTTTTCAACCAACCGAAACAGAGAACTGGCGAACTCCTACCCATTTTTACAACAAAAAAAACACCATTTTAAGTCCATATGAGTGCATTATAGCTTAATAACGCTATCTTTATCTCCTAATAATGTGACCATCTTACATGAATAGTAACTTATTCCATTATATTACATTTAATTAGTGAAGTTGAAAGTAATACTAGAATGTACTGGAATAACAAGTGACTACCACGGTACCAAAGTAATCTCCCTTTGATTCTTAAAAATACGTTGAACAGATTTTCATTTTCAAACTTTTAACCATTTGTGCTTAGTGTTAACATTGTAAACTTTTAAACCACTTGTGTAAATTATTGACATTTTATTTACCTTTTAACCAAGTGTGTATAATTTGGACATCTTTAACCTTTAACCGCTTGTGTATAATGTTGACATTTTAAACCTTTCAGCCACCTGTCTACAATGTTGACTTTTTTAACCTTTTAACCACTTGTGTATAATGTTGACATTTTTAACATTTAAGCCACTTGTGCATAATATTGACATTTTTCGTTTCTATTCTTCAGATGATGTGTGTACTTGATGAAGGTTTTTTTTCCCAAAACGCTCTGTGATCTCTAAGTTTGATATCTTTATTTATATCCACTGATTATTATTACTTTTTTGGCATTTTATCTGTGGCTTTCTATTCTACCTTAAACAGTTGATGCAACAAGTATTGTGTATAAATAGGAGTTGTTGAAAGAAATGGCTTTATTTTCTTGTCTTTAAGAAATAAACTATCAATTTTAATTGATGTAGCCTTTCACCACTGGTTAAATAAATGGATGTGTTATATTTGGATCTTAATTTTATTATACATCTATGCATCTGGGTTCTATCTTTCATACACAATTCCACTGACTTTACTAGAAATTTGAATAAATGAACACATTCAGCCAAAATTACTGATTAAAGTGGACAGGTGACCATGTAGTTTTAGCTATAAGTAATAAGTTAATATTAAACAATGTTTTTTTAAATAAGAGAAATTATAGATATTATGTAAACAGCGATGGTCAACCATGCCATTTATATCAATAAAATAACGTTTTTGCCCGTCCTGAGTCAGTACCTGGATTTACAACGTTATATGTCGTCGTGGTCTTTATTGTAGTCAGCGATTTTGAGGCGAGAAGTGAGTTTGTTGGTGTTGATGGAATTGTTGACTATGGTGGCTTAAATACTTTCTTTTCATAATCATATCTCGCATAGAATTGTTAAATATAAAAATGTATCATTGACTAAACATATTCATGTTTTGTAAGTTACAACATGGAAAAATAGAAATAATTTGATACTTACAGTTCAGTAAGACTTGTCAAGTTGTTAAATGCTCCTGCTTGGATTGATGTAATCTGATTAAATTGCAAATCACTACAAAATATAAAATACGTACTAAATACAATGCCAATTTGAGACCCAGCAAGTATAAGGAAAGCCGGAAGACTATATTTGTGTAACTAGAACCAACATAAAAAAGGACAAAGGTCAAAGAGAGAGAGAATCAAAGGCAAACAATGGTCCCCAATAGAAAACGAAAGTTGAAGCAACAGGAGCCCCATTAAAACTCGAATTGGACACAAAGACTCAAGATGGTAAATAAAGTCCTGTTCCACAAGTGGCATTCATGATGCTGCTGATGCCAACAACCGTTCATATGTCACACATGATGACAAGTCATGAGCAAAGACAAATGAAATGACCTGCAATCAGTACAAACCAAACATAACAGTGTTTGTTTGTAACACGGACTTGATAAGGGATAACAAAATTCCTGAAAGCGATCCTTATGAAGACGAAATCTTTTTAACTGAGAGACGTATACTCCATCTGTAGATGCTGCTGGAATGTTGCTACATATATATGGAAAATTCACAGCGTGAAAATTGAAATTATCTCTTATTAAAATGTTTTCGTTCAAGTTATGAAGTAGATCTAGCTGTATTAGTGGTATCTGTTGGTTCAAGTTCAGGGAAATAGATGCGATAAAAAAAGGCAATAAACCCTGAATTATTCAGTGAAACAATGCCAGAACTATCAACAATATTTTGGACATATTTAACCACTAGTATAAACCATTTGTGTATAATATTGATATGCTTAAAATGTTTCCCACTTGTGTATAATATTGACATTTTTAATCTTTCAACCACTTGTGCATAATTTAGATATTTTTATCCACTTGAGTATAATGATGAATTTTTAACCTTTTAACCACTTGTATTAAATATTGACATATTTAACCAGTTGTATAAAATATTGACATTTTAACCATTTGTATGAAATATTGACATTGCTGACCACTTGTGTATAATGTTGACATTTTAACCTTTGAACCACTTGTGCATAATTTAGACATTTTAGCCACTTGTGTATAATGTTGACATTTTTATCCTTTTAACCATTTGTGTATAATATTGACATGGTTTACCTTTTTACCCACTTGTGTATAATGCTGAAATTTTTAACTTTTTTACCAATTGTGTATAATGTTGAAATTTTTAACCTTTTAACCAATTGTGTATAATGTTGATATTTTTGAACCACTTGTGCATAACTTAGACATTTTTATCCACTTGTGTATAATATTGGGTTTTTAACCTTCTAGCCACCAGTGTATAATGTTGACATTTTTAACCTTACAATTAATTTCAACTTGTAAAGAGTTGTCAGTATTCGCTATGTATATGCTATAACTATGCTATGATATTTAGTCATAGACGTAGCTTGTTTTTGACAAGGGCGGTATCCCGTCACGGTTAATCTATTTATATCGTTTACAGATTCACACACTATATTGATTGTAGGTCAATGGATCGTATGCATTACCTTGACCCGCCATTGTCTATTTAAAATATCAATGTGGACCATAAATACAAACGATGTATATTTTTACAAAGAAGAAGGAAATGTTTAACTAATTTTCATTTATAATGTCTTTTGTTTTATCGATATGCTTAACCGTCACGGTTAATCTATTTTTTATCTTTTACATATTCACACACTATATTGATTGTTGTTTGTGTTGAAACAGGTCTCATATACTTGATGCAGATAGTTCATCATTGAGGAGAAACGAATGGAACAGACAAGAACTTGGACATTGTCCTGATTGGAATGCTTAAAGGAATGTCTCTGCTTTTACATCGGAATTTAAAACAGCTAAAAACTTAATTGAAGAAAAAAAAAGCGTTCTACTCTTTTGACTCATTTCATGTTACCATGCACCAAATACTATATTCTAAATAATATCAAATGCAAGATTCTCCTCCCTCATGCATAGGTGACCATAGCCAAATTTGCATATCCTATTGAGACCCGTTGCTTTTCATTCTCCCAACGACTTTTATATTATTTTGGTTTCTGATCTTTTGATTATGAGTGTACCTCATGAAGGTTATTCCTAAAACGCTTCGTGTTCAATATCTACATTTTTATTCCCTTATTAGTTTGTCTTTCTTTACATCTTATCAAATATGTGGCTTTTTATTCTACCTTAAACAGTTCATACAACACGCATTGTATAATTAGGAGTTGTTGAAAGAAATTTCTTTATGTTCTTGTCTTTAAGAAATAAACTATTAATCTCAATTGACGTAGCCTTTCACCACTGGTTAAATTAATAGATTCGTTCTCTCTAGATCTTAATCTCATCGTACATCTCTGCATCTGGGTTCTAGTCTTCATACACAATTCCGTGACTTTGTTTGAAATTTGATTAAATGAACACATTCAGCCAATATTACTGATGAAAGAAGACAGGTTACCATGTAGTTTTAGATATCAGTAATAAGCTAAAATTAAGCAATATTCTGCAATTATGTGTTCTGATGCTTTGTGTAAACCGTGATGGTCGACAATGCCACTAAAATAAACAAAAGAGTACCTAGATTTCCAACAATATATGTCCTGGTCGTTATTGTGATCAGTTATTTCAAGGTCAGAGGTGATTGTTTTGTTGACATTGATGGAATTGTTGACCATCATGGCTTCAACCTTCATTTCATAATCGCATCTCACATAGAATCGTGAATATAAAAAGGATCATTGACTAAACATATTCATGCTTTGCAAGTTTCAACATGGAGAATAGAAAGAATTTGATACTTACAGATGAGTAAGGCTTGGCAAGTCGTTGAATGTGTCTGCTTGGATTGATGTAATCTGATTATTATACAAATTACTACAAAATATAAAATACGTACTAAACACAATGACAATTTGAGACTCAATAAGCAAAGGGAAAGTCGGAAGACAACATTTGTGTAACCAAAACCAACAAGGACAAAGGTAAAAAAAGAAAGAAAAAAAAAGCAAACAATGGTCTTCAGAAGAAAACTAACGTTTGAGCAACAGGAACCCTATCAAAACTGGAGTTGGACACAAAAGCTCAAGAGGGTAAATGCAATCCTGTTCCACAAGCAGCAGTCATCATGTTGATCATGACAACAACTCGTCATATGTCACACATGGTGACAAGTTATGAGCGAAGTGGAAAATAGTTGACCTCCAATGAGTACGAACGATAACAGCAGTGTTCATTCGTGACACAGACTCGATAAATCAATAGGGCCTGGATGGTACAATGAGATAGGAAGTTGGACTACCTAACAACTCAACTAATACAAGCCTATCACCAATACGGCGTGGGCTTGCGCCCAACTTTGCAAATTACAAAAATGGTGCCATCGACTCGCAGCCGCAAGTGATAAAGTTTACCAGTAGCCTTCCCATGGTCGGTGATTCTCTCCGGGTACTCCGGGTTCTTCCACCACTAAAACTGGTGGTCGCCATGATATGGCTGAATATCGATTCAACTGCGAGACGCATAGTCCATCTGCAGGTGCTGCTGGAATGTTGGTACATATAAATGGAAAATTCACCATGAGAAAGTTGAAATTATCTCATTAATTAAAAATGTGTAGTTTAATGTAGGAAGTAGATGCAGCTATACTGCTGGTATCTGTTAATTTAAGTCGATTAATTTAAATGCAATCAAGATGGTCAATAAACCTTGAATATTCAGTGACAAAAATACTATCTATACAGAGGAATTAAAGTACTGTGCTAGCTATATTTTTGTGAATATTTTAAAAGTTTTAACCACTTATGTATAATGTTGATATGTCAACAACTTGTGTTTAATGTTGACTTTTTAAACCTTTTACACACTTGTATATAGTGTTGACATTTTAAGCGTTTTAACCAGTTGTACTTAGGATTGGACATCTTTAACCGTTAACCACCTGTTTATATTTGTTGATATTTTTAACCTTTTGATCATTTGGGTATAATATTGAAATTTTTAACCTTTCTAACCACTTGTGTATAATTTTAACATTTAAGCCACTTGTCTATAAAGTTGACATTTCAGCCATTTTTTTTTAAATATTTAACCGTTTAACCACGTGTATGGAATGTTGACATTTTTAACCACTTTTATGAAATATTTAAATTATTAACCTTTTAACCTGCTATGCCTGCTAGGCATTTTTAGCTTTTAACCACTTTTGTAAAATATTGACATTTTTAACTTCTAACAACTTGTGTATAATATTGCCATTTTAACCTGTGTATAATATAGAAATGTTTAACCTTTTAACCTCTTCAGCATAATGGTGACATTTGTAATATTTAACCAATAGTGTATAATTTTGACATTTTAACCACTTGTGTATAATGTTGACATTTTTAACTTTTGGACCAATTATGTATAATGTTGACACAGTTATTTTGGTTTCTATTCTTTTGAATATGAGTGTACCTGATGTAGGTTTCTTTTTCGAAAACGCTCCCTGATCTCTATGTTTGATATCTTCATTTGTATTCCCTGATTATTCTGTTTTTTCTTTACATTTTATCAAATCCGTTGGGTTTCATGCTTTCAGCGACTTTTGCATTATTTTGGTTTCTAATCTTTTGAAAATCATAAAGTAAAGCGTTGACTATTACTATACCTATTGTGTCCCAGTATTATTTAATTGCTGCTATAGTGACGACCGGAACCTTTTAACAGTAATGAAAGGGAGAGGTTTGGCACCGTACAATCTGATTCAACCCATAACTTCTTTGGAAATACATGTACCAAGTCAGGTCCATTGCGGTTTCCCTAGTTTTCCGGTTGTTGACTGATTTCGTGTGTTTGCATAGTTATGAGTTTTGCCTTTCCATTTAGAAGATTGTCCGCAGTTCGTTAATTTTGTTATTACCCTTATTTGATTATGAGTGTTCCTCATGAAGGTTATTCCAAAAAAAACCAAAACGACTCGTATTCTATATCTACATTTTCATTCCTTTATTAGTTTTTCTTTGTTTACATTTTATAAAGTATGTGGCTTTCTGTTCTACCTTAAACAGTTCATATAACAATCATTGTATAATTAAGAGTTGCTAAAACATGTCTTTATGTTCTTGTCTTTAAGAAATAAGCTATCAATTTTATTTTCACCACTGTTTAAATTACTAGATGTGTATTGATGAAAGTGGACATGTGATAATGTAGTTTTACCGTCAAGTAATAAGTTAATATTAAACAATATTCTTCAATTTTGTGTTGGGATTCTGATGCTTTGTATGAATTATGTTTTTAAATAACAGAAAATGTAGATATTATGAAAGGAAAGTATAAACAGTGATGGTCAACAATGCCACTAATATCAACAAAATAGTGTTTGTGCCTGTCCCATG
>MJUT01051123.1:392593-413733 GCA_002080005.1 Gigantidas platifrons
ACTTGTGCTTAATGTTGACATTTTTAAATTTGTTAACCATTTGTATAATGTTAATATGTTTAACCTTTCAACCACTTGTGTATAATGTTGATATGTTTAACCTGTCAACAACTTGTGTTTAATGTTGACCTTTTAAACCTTTTACACACTTGTGTATAGTGTTAACATTTTAAACATTTTAGCCAGTTGTTCTTAGGGTTGGACATCTTTAACCGTTAATCACTTGTTTATATTGTTGATATTTCTAACCTTTTGACCATTTGGGTATAATGTTGACATTTTTAACCTTTCTAACCACTTGTGTATAATTTTAACATTTAAGACACTTATATATAAAGTTGACATTTCAGCCACTTTTATGAAATATTTAACCGTTTAACCACTTGGATAGAATGTTGACATTTTTAACCACTTTTAAGAAATATTGAAATTATTAACCTTTTAACCTGCTATATATAATGTTGGCATTTTAAACTTTTAGCCACTTTGTAAAATATTGACATTTTTTAACTTTTAACCACTTGTGTATAATATTGCCATTTTAACCACTTGTGTATGGTATGGAAATGTTTAACCTTTTAACCTCTTCAGTATAATGGTGACATTTGTAACATTTTAACCAATAGTGTATAATTTTGACATTTTAACCACTTGTGCATAATGTTGACATTTTTAACTTTTGGACCAATTATGTATAATGTTGACACAGTTATTTTGGTTTCTATTCTTCTTATTATGAGTGTACCTGATGTAGGTTTTTCTTCGAAAACGCTCCCTGATCTCTATATTTGATATCGTCATTTGTATTCCCTGATTATTCTGTTTTTTCTTTACATTTTATCAAATCCGTTGGCTTTCATGCTTTCAGCGACTTTTACAATATTGTGGTTTCTAATCTTTTGAAAATCATAAAGTAAAGCGTTGACTATTATTATAGCTATTGTGTCCCAGTATTATTTAAATGCTGTTATAGTGACAACCGGAACCGTTTAACAGTAATGAAAGGGAGAGGTTTGGTACCGTAAAATCTGATTCAACCCATGATTTCTTTGGAAATACATGTACCAAGTCAGGCCCATTGCGGTTTCCCCAGTTTTCCGGTTGTTGACTGATTTTGTCTGTTTGCATTGTTATGAGTTTTGCCTTTCCATTTAGAAGATTGTCCGCAGTTCGTTAATTTTGTTATTACCCTTATTTGATTATGAGTGTTCCTCGTGAAGGTTATTCCAAAAAAAACCAAAACGACTCGTATTCTCTATCTATATTTTCATTCCTTTATTAGTTTTTCTTTGTTTACATTTTATAAAGTATGTGGCTTTCTGTTCTACCTTAAACAGTTCATATAACAATCATTGTATAATTAAGAGTTGCTAAAACATGTCTTTATGTTCTTGTCTTTAAGAAATAAGCTATCAATTTTATTTTCACCACTGTTTAAATTACTAGATGTGTATTGATGAAAGTGGACATGTGATAATATAGTTTTACCGTCAAGTAATAAGTTAATATTAAACAATATTCTTCAATTTTGTGTTGGGATTCTGATGCTTTGTATGAATTATGTTTTTAAATAACAGAAATTGTAGATATTATGAAAGGAAAGTATAAACAGTGATGGTCAACAATGCCACTAATATCAACAAAATAGTGTTTGTGCCTGTCCCATGCCAGTACCTGTATTTCAAACCTTATATGACTTGATCTTTATTGTGGGCAGTGATTTTGAGGTCAGCTGTTGTTGTTTGTTGATATTGATGGAATTGTTGACCATCATGTCTTAAGCTTTCCTTACATAATCACATCTCACTTAGAATCGTTGAATATAAAAAGGATCATGGACTAAACATATTTATGTTTTGTTAGTTACAACATGGAGATCAATAGAAAGAACTTGATACTTACAGACGAGTAAGGCTTGGTAAGTTGTTGAATGCGCCTGCTTGGATTGATGTAATCTGATTAAATTCCACAGAGCTACAAAATATAAAATACGTACTAAATACAATGACAATTTGAGACACAATAAGGATGAGAAAAGTCAAAGACAATATTTGTGCAACGTATGGAAGGAAAAGGTCAAAAAGAGAAAGAACAAATGGCAAACAATGGACCAAATTAGAAAACTAAAATTTGAGCAACAGGATCCCCATTAAAACTGGATTTAGGCACACAAGGAGAAGATGGTAAATAAAGTCCTATTCCACAAGGTCCTGTTCCGCAAGTGGCATGCATCATGTTGATTACACCAACAACTGGGTATGTGTCACACATTGTGACAAGTCATGAGCGAAGTGCAAAATAATTGACCTTAAATCAGTACAAACTGAACACAGCAGTCTTCATTCGTGACACAGACTCGATAAATGAAAAGAGAACGGGTGGCTCAATGAGTTAGGAAGTTAGACTACCTAATAACTTACGCAAGCCTATCACCAATACGGCGTGGTTTCGCGCCTGGCTTTGTAAATTACAAGAAAGGGTGCCATCGACTCACAGACGCAAGTGATAAAGTTTACCAGTTACTTGCCCATGGTCGGTGGTTCTCTCCGGGTAGTCCAGCTTCTTGCACCACTAAAACTGGTCGCCATGATATAGCTGAAATATTGCTGAAAGTGGCGTTAAACACAATAAATAACTCAACCTTGATAAATGATAATCAAATTCATGAAGCAGAACATCGATTTAACTGAGAGACGTATAGACCTTCTTCAGGTGCTGCTGGAATGTTGGTACATATAAATGGAAAATTCACAATGTGAAAGTTGAAATTATATCTTTAATTAAAAAGTTGTAGTTCAATGTATGAAGTAGATGTAGCTGTGCTGTTGGTATCTGGTAATTTAAGTTCAGGGAGATGAATGCAATCAAAATAGTTAATAAACCTTGAATATTCAGTGAAAAAAATACCATCTATACAGAGGAATTATTATTAAATTACTGGGCTAGCTACATCTTTGTTAGCATTTGTTTTTAGCTTTTAACCGCTTGTGTATAATGTTGATATGCTTAACCTTTTAACCACTTGTGCTTAATGTTGACATTTTTAAATTTGTTAACCATTTGTATAATGTTAATATGTTTAACCTGTCAACAACTTGTGTTTAATGTTGACCTTTTAAACCTTTTACACACTTGTGGATAGTGTTGACATTTTAAACATTTTAAGTAGTTGTTCTTAGGGTTGGACATCTTTAACCGTTAATCACTTGTTTATATTGTTGATATTTCTAACCTTTTGACCATTTGGGTATAATGTTGACATTTTTAACCTTTCTAACCACTTGTGTATAATTTTAACGTTTAAGCCACTTGTATATAAAGTTGACATTTCAGCCACATTTATGAAATATTTAACCGTTTAACCACTTGGATAGAATGTTGACATTTTTAACCACTTTTATGAAATATTGAAATTATTAACCTTTTATCCTGGTATGTATAATGTTGGGATTTTTAACTTTTAACCACTTTTATAAAATATTGACATTTTTTAACTTTTAACCACTTGTGTATAATATTGCCATTTTAACCACTTGTGTATGATATATAAATGCTTAACCTTTTAACCTCTTCAGTATAATGGTGACATTTGTAACATTTTAACCAATAGTGTATAATTTTGACATTTTAACCACTTGTGCATAATGTTGACATTTTTAACTTTTGGACCAATTATGTATAATGTTGACAAAGTTATTTTGGTTTCTATTATTCTTATTATGAGTGTACCTGATGTAGGATTTTTTCCAAAACGCTCCCTGATCTCTATGTTTGATATCTTCATTTGTATTCCCTGATTATTCTATTTTTCGTTACATTTTATCAAATCCGTTGGGTTTCATGCTTTCAGCGACATTTACATTATTTTGGTTTCTAATCTTTTGAAAATCATAAAGTAAAGCGTTGACTATTATTATACCTATTGTGTTCCAGTATTATTTAAATGCTGTTATAGTGACAACCGGAACCTTTTAACAGTAATGAAAGGGAGAGGTTTGGCACCGTAAAATCTGATTCAACCCATGATTTCTTTGGAAATACATGTAACAAGTGAGGGCCATTGCGGTTTCCCCAGTTTTCCGGTTGTTGACTGATTTTGTCTGTTTGCATAGTTATGAGTTTTGCCTTTCCATTTAGAAGATTGTCCGTTGTTCGTTAATTTTGTTATTACCCTTATTTGATTATGAGTGTTCCTCGTGAAGGTTATTCCAAAAAAAAACCAAAACGACTCGTATTCTATATCTACATTTTCATTCCCTTATTAGTTTTTCTTTGTTTACATTTTATAAAGTATGTGGCTTTCTGTTCTACCTTAAACAGTTCATACAACAATCATTGTATAATTAAGAGTTGCTAAAACATGTCTTTATGTTCTTGTCTTTAAGAAATAAGCTATCAATTTTATTTTCACCACTATTTAAATTACTAGATATGTATTGATGAAAGTGGACATGTGATAATGTAGTTTTACCGTCAAGTAATAAGTTAATATTAAACAATATTCTTCAATTTTGTGTTGGGATTCTGATGCTTTGTATGAATTATGTTTTTAAATAACAGAAATTGTAGATATTATGAAAAGAAAGTATAAACAGTGATAGTCAACAATGCCACTAATATCAACAAAAGAGTAATTGTGCCTTTCCCAAGCCAGTACCTCGATTTCCAACCTTATATGTCCTGGTCATTATTGTGGTCAGTGATTTTAAGGTCAGAGATGATTGTTTGTTTTGTTGATATTGATGGAATAGTTGACCATCGTGGCTTAAACCTTCTTTTCATAATCACATCTCACATAGAATCGTTGAATATAAAAATGATCATTGACTAAACATTATACAATTAATTGCTCCCTATGAAGTCAAACCAGGATATGAGGACCTCTAGACTTGGCACTCAAGGTGACCTGACCTGACCAAGACCAACGGCCGAGGTCAGGTCAGGTCACCGAGAGGTCCTCATATCCTGGTATTGACTTCTTAAGGAGTAATCAATTGTTTTATTATACCGAAATAGAACCCTTTAATACTTATAATTCTTAAATTCAATATTGTAGATAAAAATGTATTATTCTAACATATCCCTGGTATAAATATCGCACAAATTAAAATTCCGCGAAATGTTGTTGACGACTTTAGAACATTAACAACATGACGTCATATGAAGACTTCCAGTTTAAAACTAAAGATGAGGCGTCATTTGACTTCGTGTACGCTTCGAGTTTAATAAGATTTAACAAAAATACGTTTACAAGGTAGGCATTTTAATTATTTTTGTATATTGTTGTAAATATGACATGTAGAATTTCACGTTTTCAAGATGGTAGATCATCGTAGTTACGGCTTGCATATTGAAAAGTTCATCGAGTTATGAACGAATAAAAAACACAGGTGGCAGTGTCCTTTCCTAATCAAAAGGCACGGAAACGATATACTTTAATTCTAAAAGAATTATTGTTGAATATTTTCAATGAAATGCAATAATTGTATACTATTCCATATTTCAATCGAAACGGGATTAATCGGTCGCCATTTTAATTTGTTCAATCGGTCATTATCTACAGGTCAGTGTAAGATAACGTGATAAATAATGACTTCTGTGGAATATTTAGTGGTCATACTGTGGAAAAAAAATAAAATCACATGACAAAGCGTAACCAATAGAAAGGGAGTATATCCTTATTAATATTCATGAGGTATAATAAATTCATATATTGTAAGTTACAACACGCGAAACTAGAAGGAACTTGATACTTACAGATAAGTCAGGTTTGGCAAGTTGTTGAATGTTCCTGCTTGGATTGATGTAATCTGATTATAATGCAAATAACTACAACATATAAAATACGTACTAATTACAATGACAATTTCAGGTATCGTTGAAATGTTGTTACATATATATAGAAAATTCACAGCGTGAAAATTGAAATCATCTCTTTAATTAAAATTGTGTAGTTCAAATAGACACAATCAAAAAAGGCAATACATTTTGAATTAAACAGCGAAAATACCATTGATACAGTGGAAGTAAAGGACTGGGCTAACTACATTTTTGTGAAATTTGTTTACCTTTTAACCGTTAAACATTTAAGCCACTTGTGTATAATGTTGACATTTTTTGTTTGTATTCTTTTGACAATCAGTGTACCTGATGTAGATTGTTAGCCAAAGACGCTCCGTGATCTCTAAGTTTGATATCTTCATTTGTATTCTCTGTTCATTATTTTTTTTACATTTTATCCGTGGCTTTCTATTTTACCTTAAACAATCCAGACAACAGGTTGTGTGCATAATTGGGAGTTGTTGAAAGCAATGAATTGATGTTCTTGTCTTTAAGAAATAAATTATCAATTTTAATTGATGTAGCATTTCACCACTGGTGAAATACAAAGATGTGTTCTGTCTGGATCTTAATTTCATGGTACATTTATACATCTAGGTTCTAACCTTCATACACAACTCCACTGACTTTACTAGAAATTTGATTAAATGAACACATTCAGCTAAGATTATTGATTAAAGTGGACAGATAACCATGTAGTTTATGTATACGTCATAAGTTAATGTTATACAATGTTCTTCAACTTTGTGTTGTCATTCTGATGCTTTGTATACATTGTTTGTTAAATAACAGAAATTGTAGATATTATGAAAAGAAAGTATAAACAGTGATAGTCAACAATTTCACTAATATCAACAAAAGAGTAATTGTGCCTTTCCCAAGCCAGTACCTAGATTTCCAACGTTATATGTCCTGGTCATTATTGTGGTCAGTGATTTTAAGGTCAGAGATGATTGTTTGTTTTGTTGATATTGATGGAATAGTTGACCATCGTGGCTTAAACCTTCTTTTCATAATCACATCTCACATAGAATCGTTGAATATAAAAATGATCATTGACTAAACATTATACAATTAATTACTCCCTATGAAGTCAATACCAGGATATGAGGACCTCTAGACTTGGCACTCAAGGTGACCTGACCTGACCAAGGCCAACGGCCGATGTCAGGTCAGGTCACCGAGGGGTCCTCATATCCTGGTATTGACTTCTTAAGGAGTAATCAATTGTTTTATTATACCGAAATAGAACCGTTTAATACTTATAATTCTTAAATTCAATATTGTAGATAAAAATGTATTATTCTAACATATCCCTGGTATACATATCGAAGAAATTAAAATTCCGCGAAATGTAGTTGACGACTTTAGAACATTAACAACATGACGTCATATGAAGACTTCTAGTTTAAAGCGTAAATATGAGGCGTCATTTGACTTCGCGTACGCTTCGATTTTAATAAGATTTAACTAAAATACGTTTACAAGGTAGGCATTTTAATTATTTTTGTATATTGTTGTAAATATGACATGTAGAATTTCACGTTTTCAAGATGGTGGATCATCGTAGTTACGGCTTGCATATTGAAAAGTTCATCGAGTTATGAACGAATAAAAAACACAGGTGGCAGTGTCCTTTCCTAATCAAAAGGCGCGGAAACGATATACTTTAATTCTAAAAGAATTATTGTTGAATATTTTCAATGAAATGCAATAATTGTATACTATTCCATATTTCAATCGAAACGGGATTAATCGGTCGCCATTTTCATTTGTTCAATCGGTCATTATCTACAGGTCAGTGTAAGATAACGTGATAAATAATGACTTCTGTGGAAGATTTAGTGGTCATACTGTGGAAAATAAAATAAAATCACATGACAAAGCGTAACCAATAGAAAGCGAGTATATCCTTATTAATATTCATGAGATATAATAAATTCATATATTGCAAGTTACAACACGCGAAACTAGAAGGAACTTGATACTTACAAATAAGTAAGGTTTGGCAAGTTGTTGAATGTTCCTGCTTGGATTGATGTAATCTGATTATAATGCAAATAACTACAACATATACAATACGTACTAATTACAATGACAATTTCAGGTATCGTTGAAATGTTGTTACATATATATAGAACATTCACAGCGTGAAAATTGAAATCATCTCTTTAATTAAAATTGTGTAGTTCAAATAGATACAATCAAAAAAGGCAATAAATTTTGATTTATTCAGCGAAAATATTATTGATACAGTGGAAGTAAAGGACTGGGCTAACTACATTTTTGTGAACATTGTTTACCTTTTAACCGCTAAACATTTAAGCCACTTGTGTATAATGTTGACATTCTTTTCATTATCAGTGTACCTGATGTAGATTGTTAGCCAAAGACGCTCCGTGATCTCTAAGTTTGATATCTTCATTTGTGTTCTCTGTTCATTATTATTTTTTTTTACATTTTATCCGTGGCTTTTTATTTTACCTTAAACGATCCAGACAACAAGTTTTGTGCATAATTAGGAGCTGTTGAAAGAAATGAATTGATGTTCTTGTCTTTAAGAAATAAACTATCAATTTTAATTGATGTGGCCTTTCACCACTGGTCCGAAGGATAATGGTCAATATGAGAGAGAGAGAGAGAGAGAGAGAGAGAGAGATGCCTCTTCCTAAAGAAATATATCCAAGTTGACCATTCTATTCAATAAAGCTTAAGTATGAGGTTAAAAATGCAAAACAAACATCTAGACAAGTAGATGTGAACCACCCTAACACTACAACATGTCACAAGCACAAAGATCTAGACTAGTACATGTGAACAACCCTAACAACATTTCACCAGCACCGAGAATTATCCTGGTTTGTCGATGGGTTTCGTGTTGCTTTTCTAGTTTTCTGTGATATGTTTAATGTTTTACTTGTCTTAGTATTGTGTCTGGTTCCCAATGTTACATTATCTCTGGTATTGTCATGCCCCTATGGTTTTCTCTAACGTTTAGTTATCATTCTAAAGTTCACGTTATCCCAAACATTATTGGATCAGTACCTGTGCTGATGGACTATTAGTCCCAGAGGGTATCATCCGCCCAGTAGTCAGTGCCGAAGAACTGACATGATTTATTAGATACATTTATTACTGAAATTTACAGTTCCTATATAAAGTAATTATTAATAAAACTAAGGTTCTCCTCCCTCCGTTAGAGGTGACCTTAGCCGATTTTAGTCTATCGTGTTAAGGCCTTTTTGTTTTATTGCTACCAAAACTTTAAATTACTAAAAATATTGGCTATGAGCGTATCTGATGAAGGTTATTCTGTGTTTTTATGGCAAATACATTTGTACAAATAATACTAAGTGATACTCACAGGTATGTTAAGCTTGGTAGATTGTTGAAAGCGTTGTTCTCTATCTCTGATATGTCATTATATCCTAATATCCTATAAATAGTCAACAAATATCTTTCGTTTTTACTTAATTGAATTTATTGGCATGTATTGAGTCATAAAAAAATACTTATAATAAGTGGATCTTTGTGAGCGCTCACAGAGCCCAACTCATAGAACTCATTCGCGCGTCCCCAAGTGGGGTAAAGGAGCTCATAATGACCGTCATCTGTCTTGAGCCTGGTACATCTGGATTGTAGTTTTCCTCATTTTCTACCGACATGTGATACGTTAACATTTATTTTTTCTCATGTTGATAAGCAAATATATACAATTAGAACATGTATTTGAATTTGATACTCAAAGCATTTCTATAAACTGCAAAACATGAGGGAATAATTGTTTAATAATTTGTCTTTGACAGATACTGATAAAAAATCCGTTCATTGATGTGTCTATGTTTACCACTATATCACTACAATTTAATAAATTAAATTAAACAAGTATTAATAAAATATAGTCATATATTTGTATGAAGATTTTGAAGATACCAAAGGGGTAATCAGAATATGTATGTCCAAGAAGAGCAGACATCACAATGGCCAAAAGAAAAGTACAAAAGAACAAACAACGGTCTACAAAGCATGCACATGGCACTAAAGGTCGAGTTACACGAGCCCCGCTAAAACCCGGCGGTGAACTCAGATGCCCCGGAAGGGTAGACAGTTCCTGCTCCACTAATGGCACATGTATAAATCATACTAAGTGATAATCATAGAGGGAAAAATGTCGTAGATTGCTGAAAGTATTTCTTATCTTACTTATATTGAAGAAATATACATTCAAAATAATAAACAAAACACTTATATTTTTGTTATCACAGACTTACAAGTTATAAGTGTTATTAGGTAAATATGTTGGAATACTGTCCATCTCTTTATCGGAGCAGTCAACATCAAGTCCATTTACATTGTCAGTACAACTACAGATACTAGGACATGATGATACCACACCGACAAGTAAAATCACAGCAACTATTGTTGTTATAAGAAACTCCATTTTGAGTCGTCGGTCTACAAATATAAGATGTATTTACTTAATAGTAATTGTCCAATGTTGTTATGCATTTATAGCTATAATTTAGTGAGATGTATATCATATTCAATATTGATATAGAGATTAATACATGACGTTCTCCATAGCAATCCGTTATCTGATACCCCCATATCAGCCCCAGACGGAAATAGATGGCTGTTATGGGTCGAAGGATAATAGCAAGAATGGTATGGATAAATTCATGTATTAATCATTGTATCATATAATTGCGACAAATTAATAAAAAATGAAATAATTAAAAGTCAATGACTTTATATGGAAATTTAATTGTGAATTCAACTGATAAATTTTTTAGAACTATAGTGTCAAACAAGAACATCTCTCTCTCTCTCTCCATAAATATTAATGGCACCATTTCCTAAGAGGGCATTTTGAAAAACCAAAACTAGATAAGATGATTCTTCGTGAATAGTATTCATTCAAATTCATATTACGTTCTCCATGATAATCGTCTGACATCTAACGTTTTCATGAATTATGTTTAATGTGGTATTCTTGTCGACATACCGTTCCTCTCAACTCGACTTGTCAAAAGTACAGGCATACAGTAGATGACTGGTCATCTCCACTGAGTCAGTCTTGTTGACACGATTAGTAGGGATTTAAATATGGCGAAATAAATGCTCTCTCTCTCTATCTCGCTCTCGCTCTCGCTCTCGCTCTCTCTCTCTCTCTCTCTCTCTCTCTCTCTCTCTCTCTCTCTCTCTCTCTCTCTCTCAAGTTTTTTATGTTCTCTTTCCAATTCCCCCTCTTTCCCTTACTTTTAACCCTGTCACTTGCACCTTACCCTCCTTGCACTTTACTATATGAAATAGAGATGGATTCAAGTGAAATTCATTCTACCCTGACAAATATCAGTATATCTAAAAGTTGCATTACCAAGGTTACACATTATATGTAAGATGCCAAATATTATACTGCCTTCGGGATTTTATTGACGAATATTAAAGCTACAAAAACAGCATTTGTTAGACCTGCTGGATTGATTAATTTATTGTGCTTAAAGCCACTTTCAGGAATATTTCTGCTATATCATAGCGACCAGTTTAAGTGGTGGAAGAAGGCGGATTATCCGGAGAGAGAACCCCCAACCATGGGCAAGTAACTGGTAAACTTTATCACTTACGAGTCGAGTGCACCCTCGATATATTTATGAATTTGGCATTAATGAAAACGAAGTTTGTATGATTTAATTGTATTATTTTTACAGATGAAGCTGATTCCTTGTCAAAAGAAGAAAACAATTTATTGTGCCACCCGGGCTCTTAAAACTTGTTAGACAAAATGTACAACAGGGGATGAAATCTGTTAATCATAACTTGATTCCATTACAGACCCTGGATCGTATAAGTTTACACTATGCTCGAAACGCAAACGAACGAAAAACGCAAACGAAACGAACGGAAAACGAACGAACGCTTCACACGAACGACACGAAAAACGCACGATATATGAAACAAACGCACGATACACGAAACGAACGCACGAAACACGAAGCGAACGCACTATACACGAAACAAACGAACGATACACTCTCTCTCTCTCTCGTATTTATATATTGTATCAGAACACAAAATAAAAACTAATTGTTAAATGCAGCATGCATACGTATGTAAAATATATTTAACCATATGTGTATGTATACTACATTTAACAATTATTTATTATTATATATTACACAATAATATATATATCTATATTGAAAGTTGGTGCGGTAGATCGTGGGTTCCAGCGGCGGTCGGATTAAACCAAAGACTATAAAATTGTTGCTTCTCTGCTGCGCACGTGGCATTAAAGAGTAAATACAACGACTGGTTAGCTCGGAACCAGAACAATGAGTCCGAGTGGGACGACATGTATGCTTGCGGACTGTTGTTTCAGTGAGCTAGCACTGTAAAAATCTAACTCAGCGTGTTGGAATAGAACAAAGCGGGCCTCATCATCCTCTCATCGAAAATTAAATTGTTCTCGCCATGATATAGCTGACAGATTGCTGAATTGGCGTCACTCACTCACTCACTCACTCACTCACTCACTCACTCACTCACTCACTCACTCACTCACTCACTCACTCACTCACTCACTCACTCACTCACTCACTCACTCACTCACTCACTCACTCACTCACTCACTCACTCACTCACTCACTCACTCACTCACTCACTCACTCACTCACTCACTCACTCACTCACTCACTATATTGAAATTCTCACAGGGGCTTGACCTCTCATTATATGCAACAAGCGTTTGAAGAAAATATCATTGTGCTAAAATTAAATAGATTTCATTTAAATAACATAGGTAAATGTACAATACGTCATGTACTTAATGAGAAAGGTACATTAAAAATATATATCTGGTTCCGCGTGCAAAGCATATTCAAAAATGAAAAAAAGCAAGTTTTAATGGGTTGCGATAAGATGCTAAGTTGGCCCAAAAGGAGACTGATTTTTTTTCCAGTAAACTGTGCGGCATCATTATATTTCTAAAGCCTATTCATTTTAGTCTTCAGAATATATAATAATAATTTGGTACTCTGGCTCGTGATTGAGAAACATCTTGGTTTTTGACCCCCCTACTCTATGTGATTAGCATTGCGCCTATGGGAAAATGTCCAGCAAAGGCATTGTTCTGAATGAATATTCACTATGCCTTGCATTCGGAACACGCTTAATAATTATATCATAAATCAATTATATCATAGGTAGTATTCAGGCAAAAAATATATATTGTTCCACGTACAAGGCATATTGAAAATTAGAAAAAAATGGAATTCAGATGATAGCAATATCTGCTTCTAATTGTCCAAATTAATGCGCTAATCAATATTTTATATATATATTTCACTCTATTATCAATATGTAACAGTATAACAAAATGTCTATATTTTTTGGCAGATTGCCAAAACATTGTATTACTGCATCCACTATTGTAAACAAAAAGCAAAATGAAACAAGGCCACAGGGCCTGCGTATGCGTGGTTTGAACTTTTTAATACATTATAATAAAGTAGAGGTATATGCCTTAATAGTTGGGATTATTTTATTTAATTCCACGTTGGGGTGAAAAACGGCCTTATCGCAACCTATCCTTTAGTGAGCAAGATACCTTTCTGTAATAACCTTCATTAGAAGGCTGAAAAACAAATAATACAATTGCAACACAAAGCGTGGCGTATCCCCTCGCCTAAAAATTTGACCCGGTAACCTTGACCTTTGACCTTGAAAATCAATAGGGTTCCAGATTCTCATAAGGACTAAATATGTACCAAGTTTGGTCAAAACCCATTGAAGGATATTGATTCTAGAGTTGATGTTTTCTCTATGTCCATCCGTCCAATATAGAAATAATATTTCGTGAAGATCCATTTGTCCAATATTAAAGCAATATTTCGTGAAGAAAAGTTCAAATAATGAATATCTATGTTTGAATGCGCATAGCTGCACATTAGAATCAAAGGATTTACAAGTGCATAGTTTTGGGCATAACTCAAACCGGGATATGATACTAATGTTCACATCTTGATATTAGGATCTTGCAATATACTAAGTTTCACAAACATCTCATTAAGCATTTGGGAGGAGTTGTGATGACAAAGTGCACGATGAATTAAATCAAACTTTCAAGTCCAAAAGGGCATAACTCTTGAACAACTCAATGGACCAGGATATACTACTCACGTGCACATCTTCATATTAGGTTCTCGAAATATACTAAGTTTCAGAAAACATCTCATAAGCCTGTGGGAGGAGTTGTGATGACAAAACGCATGGTGAATTGTCTCAAAATTTCTAAGTAAAAAGAAGCATAACAGGGGTAAACCTCAATGGACTGGGAAATCCTACTAATGTGCACATCTTCATATTAGGATCTTGCAATGTGCAAAGTATCATGAACTTCTGATTAATCATGTAAGATAAATTGCGATGACAAAGTGCATACATCATGATCTTAAATTCGACAATGTTTGGTGGATATCGAACAAAAGATTTGGAAGTTGGTCAGGACAGACAGACGGAGAGAAAAATCAAAACTTGACCCGGTGACCTTGAAAATAAATAGGGTTCCAGATTCTCTTAAGGACTATGTATGTACCAAGATTGGTCAACATCCATTGAAGGATGTTGATTCTAGAGTGTTCAAAAGGATGTCACGGAAGGACAGACGGAAGGTAGCGTTATTATACCCCCTTTGCAACTTCGTTGGCGAGGGATAATACATTTATGAAAATAACGTTTAAATAGTGATTGTCAATAATTCCACCAATATTAACAAATCGAACAACCACCTCTCACATTAACTCACCGAACACAGAAATAACATATGTCGTTGGATATCTAGTTACTAGTTTGGAACAGGCACACGCATGTGGCGAGGTTGAATCAGTTAATGAGGTCATAATCCTCCCCTCATAAATGTGACGAGGTTGAATCAGTTAATGGTGTCACAATCCTCCCCTCATAAAGGTGGCGGGGTTGAATCAGTTAATGAGGTCACAATCCTCCCCTCATAAATGTGGCGGGGTTGAATCAGTTAATGGGGTCACAATCCTCCCCTCATAAATGTGGCGGGGTTGACTCAGTTAATGGAGTCACAATCCTCCCCTCATAAATGTGGCGGGGTTGAACCAGTTAATGTGGTCACAATCCTCCCCTCATAAATGTGGCGGGGTTGAATCAGTTAATGAGGTCACAATCCACCCCTGTATCAAATGTGGAGAAGTTGAATCAGTTAATGGAGTCACAATCCTCCCCTCATAAATGTGGCGGGGTTGAACAAGTTAATGAGGTCCTAATCCTCCCCTCATAAATGTGGCGAGGTTGAATCAGTTAATGGGGTCCTAATCCTCCCCTCATAAATGTAACGGGGTTGAATCAGATAATGGGGTCCTGATCCTCCCCTCATAAATGTGGCGAGGTTGAATCAGTTAATGAGGTCCTAATCCTCCCCTCATACATATGGCGAGGTTGAATCAGTTAATGAGGTCACAATCCCCCCTCATAAATGTGGCGAGGTTGAATCAGTTAATGGGGTCACAATCCTCTCCTCTTAAATGTGTGAAGGATTAAGATTGAAATATCACAAGTAAAACCTTTGTCGTTTTATACTCTTCAGGTTTATAGCTAATGGCGACTATAAGATTCGTGAACACTCGGTGTTTATCCTTGCTTATCTGCGCCATTTGTCTTCTGTGTATATTGTTGCCAGTATCTCTGGATGGTTCCTTCTTGATTGGCCCTTCCGGTTTCTCTAACGTTTATTCATAAATTAATTGAAAGTTTAAAACATATACAGTGACCAAATTAATTATTCTAATCTTAAGTTAGGTATTAAATAAGCCTGATTTTCTCCAAATAAAAAGTGACAATATCCGATAAATTATCTGAACTTGTAAGTCAACGTATCAAGTGGACATAACCACATGTGTACAAAACATTATAATAAAATGATATCATTATATACAATTTATTAGATAAAAATATTCTCACCTCTATAGGTTCTTTTCGTCTCTCTATATATCAAGTTAGTTAAACTTCAATATCAAAAGGACACTCCATAATCAAGTCTGGTCTCGTCAGGATTACCTAAGGTATATAGACGATCTTAATATAACTTGACATCCGTGTTTCTTGCTACTCATGGTTAAAAAACACTGCAACATTTTATTTTGATATCAAATTGATCTTTTATAGCAAGTAAACAAAATTACATAATGGGACTAACAAAAAAAGTAGATGAAACGTGACAAGTTATTTAAATTGAAGTCACAAGGCGCGAAATTGATTCAAATCTTACATTTTATTACTAAGCTACCCTATTTTATACAACCGACTTTTTTAAATTGGGAAATTGAAATAATTTGCATTGGTTTTCTCGTACAGATCCGGCTATAAGAAATTGTTATTGCAACACAGCATAGCTTAAAAGTGATAATGGTCAGTAGGTCGCAACAAAAATAACATCAGACTAAGCTTCTTGCTTACTATGACAGTAATGTATCAAAGTAGTGTTGAATAACTGTCTGGTCCAGCAGAATGTAATACAAGCACATATAACTCTCGTCTACCAAATGCCACGGGACCAGTCAAAGTAGTGTTAGCTAACTGTATGGTCAAGTAGAACGTAACACAAGTACACATAACTCCCGTTCTCCAAATGTCACGGGACCAATCAAAGTCGGTTAAATAACTTTCTGGTCCAGCATAATGTACTACAAGTACACATAACTCCCGTCCTCCAAAGGATAATGGACCAATAAAATTCGAGATGAATTATTCACTGGTGTGACGTAATTTCTTTCAAATGACCCATGGATGATGAGTGCAGGGCATATTAGTGTTATCACCCATGGATGATGAGTGCAGGGCATATGAGCGTTATCAGCCATGGATGATAAGTGCAGGGCATATGAGTGTTATCACCCATGGATGATGAGTGCAGGGCATATTAGTGTTATCAGCCGTGGATGATGAGTGCAGGGCATACGAGTGTTATCACCCATGGATGATGAGTGCAGGGCTTATGAGTGTCATCAGCCATGGGTTACCGACGATGAACAGTGTTGGATGTGTTAACATTCTACATCACACTGAATGAATTTGAATTTTGGTGTTTATCGCCACTTTCAGCAATATTTCAGCTATATCATGGCGACCAGTTTTAGTGGTGGAGGAATCCGGAGTACCAGGAGAGAACCACCTACCCTGGGCAAGCAACTGGTAAGCTATATCACTTGCGGCTGCGAGTCGAGTGCACACTTCTTTTGTAATTTACACAGCTGGGCTCGAACCCACGCCGTATTGGTGAAAGGTTTGTATGAGTTGTTAGATCCAACGACATAACTCATTGAGCCACCCGGGCCCCTGTGTTGGATGTCAACATTCTACACCAGACTACATAATCATTATATAAGATGTAGGTTTGAGCAGGGAGAATACTTATTTCCTCAAAACATACATATTCATGAGAAAAGTACTCACAGGATGATATTGTCACTTGCGTATTATTGTATTAATATATAGACTTCATAGACTGAATACAGACACACCAATAAGTCAGTATTGTATATATACTGACACATACATTCAACAGTCATCTATAAGTCAGTATTGTATTTAAACTTACACATATATTCAACAGTCAGCTATATTTATACCTACACATACATCCAACAGTCAGCTAAAAGTCAGTATTGTATTTATACTTACATGCAACAAGCCAACCTTGTATATATAGTAACATATGAGAACAGGACAACTCCCCCCCCCCACCTCGGACAACAGCCTCCATGGACAAAATCCCCCAGACAACAGCCTCTCTAGGACAAAAGACCCCTGACAAAACCCCCCCGAAAAAAAAATTATACAATCTTATTACATTTGTTTTATATTGATGGTGATAGTAAAAGATATCTTAAAGAATTAATACATAAAACATAATTTAAAAACATATGTTTCCTCATTTTCATTTTACTTTCTTTGATGAAGGTTGCTATAATTCTTAAACAAATATTGCAATTGTTTATATCTCTAAAAAATATCTTATTATGAAAAATGCATCCAAAATTAATGTTAATCCATAAATAGCAAATATTACATATCCGAACAGTTAAACAAAGACACAGAAAATATATCTATATGACACAAACACATTAAGTTATACTTTCGGGGGCTTATGTCCGGGGAGCTTTTGTCCTAGACCCGTTAAATATATACCAGTTATAAGTCATTATTGCATGAATACTCTACATAGATACAGTTGTCAGCTATAAACCATTCTTGTATTTATACCTACACAGATAATTATCAGCTATAGGCCATTTTTGCTTCTAAAACAACATAGATAAAATTGTCACCTATAAACCTGCCTTGTATTTATACCTAAATAGATACAATTGTCAGCTATTGACCAGTTTCTTTTTATTTATACCTACATAGCTCTGCGCTATAAGTCAATCTTGTATTTATATCCACATAGATACAACTCTCAGTTATAAGCCAGTTTCGTACTTAGATCTATATATATATAGATAGAACTGAGTTATAAGCCAGTTTCGTACTTAGATCTATATATAGATAGAACTGACAGTTGTAAGTCAGTTTCGTACTTAGATCTATATATAGATATAACTGACAGTAATAAGTCAGTCACGGGTTAAGAAGTACATATAGTTAAACTGACATGGCTGAGTCCGTCCTGCATTGAGATTTTTACTATTCATTAAGATTGATCAAAATAATGGGCAACAATTCCACCAATATCAACAAAGCGAACAATGCATGTATTCCTTTAGATAATTCGCTAGGATTACCTTGATATTCTCCCACCTTTATGAGAATCTCGTGATTTCTAGTATAATTTTGGATATATATTGCCATGCTGAAATATAATCTGTGTAAACTATGTATGCAATTTGGTCATTTCTTCTAAAAAATAATTTTAAAAGCGTTATACAAATTGTCCCTGTTAACTTAATATATAAGTACTGAACATATTGCAAAGCAATTTGAGAGAATACTGAAGGGCCAATCAAAAATGGACAATCCACAGAAACTGGCAACATAGGGTACACAAGACGAAGATAAGAAAACAAATACGCAACACAATATATGTTGGACACCACTATACGTAAACAAACACAAATAATGTAAATAGTAAGTAATGTTAGCATTACGTCAATTGATGGCAAAACTTTCACATCTGGTAGTGGTGAATACATCCTCAATGGTGTAATTGTTATTGTGCTTTCCTCCAGTGTGGTAGATGCCGTTCGAGTTAAATCAAATACTCTACATTCGGCATTTATTGAGTTTTTTAAAGAATGAGATTGGTTGGCTAGGAATCAGAATAATTTGTCCGAAGCAAGCGACTTGTCTACTGTTGCTTCAATGCGCTAGCACTATAAAAATACTAAACTATTATATATTTGAAAACATGCTCATTTGGGGTTACACAATACTCACCCACTCTAATACTTGTAAATTGCTTGGAACAATATTATTGTTTAAACCTAAAGAGTCGTCAGCATATTAGTCTACATTACAAATTCAGAGATAGATCCAACCAGTCTAGCCATACATATCCAAAATACCATTTACTAAAGCCATTTGATGTTTGCTTCAATAATGAGCATTACATATGGCACGCCGATATACAAAACAACTGGTCTTCATTGTGTATGAAAAGTGCTTTCTAATTTGGAAAATATTAAAGGTTACATTTTTTGGCAGCATTGAATCTTTGTAATCTGAGAATCAAATACATATTTCACCTATTGTGTAATACTTTAATTCAGAGATAGACCCAGTATACATTTAAAAGAACCCAGTCTAGCCATACATGTTCAAAGTACCATTTACTAAAGCCACTTGATTGTTGTTTCTGTAATAAGCATTACATATGGCGCGCCGATATATAAAACAACAGGTTTTTATTGTGTATGAAAAGTCATTTCTATTTTGGAAAATATTAAAAGTTACATTTTTTGACAGGATTGAATCTTCGTAATCTGAGAATCAAATAAATATTTCACCTATTGTGTAATAACTTAAACATATAAACATACATATTAGAGGTTCAAAGTTATTGTTCTGCATCAGTAAGTCTGGGCATCGTTGTACTTAATTACACTATGACAACATGAACGTATGCAAATTATTTTGTTTACCAATCTAATGATGAGTTATGGACCGTGAGACTGAAAAACATGTGAAGCATTACATACAGGTAAAATATAAAGGAGAAAAAATCATCAACTTGTTATTAGTCACACAATTTATGACTCTTAATCTTATTTTAACAACTAAACCAATATAATATCATCACAGCAAATTTAACGCACAAAAACATATAAAAAAGGCAGATTCATCACATCACACGAATGTAGAGTTCTCCAGACTGTGACGAGCTAAAAATGCATTTAACCATAAAAGAATAAAATGAAAATAAAATATACAACACAGTCGGAACAATTCCAATATTCAACAAAACAATCTATAAACTTACTTCACGGCTCATTTTCTGGCTTTTGCAGGCACATCATTAGAAAATGGCGAGGTTAAGCTAATTTGATGGTCCTAAATCTCCACACTACCTTATATCGAATTCAGTCTCATTTATTATTTATTTAGAATGTGAAGGTGGATAATTGTTAACATACGGATATGACGTCAGTAAACAACGATCTCCTGTATCAGACGAAGAGTGGTCCGATGGTGGAAAAAAGCAGTTGTATATTTTATACTGAACTACTTGGAAACGTCGCGCAGAGTTTTTGGCAATGAATCTATGCCACTCAAATTGAAAAGACACTACATAAATTTCAAAGATAACTTACAGAAAGAACCTTGCACTAACGTGGAGTTAATTTTTCCAGGCAAGAAATCATAATTTTATAGATGAATTTAATATAAAATATATTGGCATGCAACTCTATTTTAACAAACTATATGAAGTAATTAATTGAAAAAAAAACAAAAAAAAACAACATATTATCGGAACAATTCTAAAATACCATACTGTCGGAACAATTCTAAAATACCATACTGTCGGAACAACTATAAAATAGCATACTGTCGGAACAATTCTAAAATACCATACTGTCGGAACAATTCTAAAATACCATACTGTCGGAACAATTCTAAAATACCATACAGTAGGAATAATTCTAAAATACCATACTGTCGGAACAATTCTAAAATATCATACTGTCGGAACAATTCTAAAATACCATACTGTCGGAACAATTTTAAAATACCATACTGTCGGAACAATTCTAAAATACCATACTGAAGGAACAATT
>MJUT01051123.1:426996-466418 GCA_002080005.1 Gigantidas platifrons
CACTAGTGGTATAACTAAGGTATCCAGAAAGATAATCAGTTCCTATTCCACTAGTGGTATAACTAAGGTATCCAGAAAGATAATCAGTTCCTATTCCACTAGTGGTATAACTAAGGTATCCAGAAAGATAATCAGTTCCTATTACACTAGTGGTATCCGTCGTGTTATTCATAATTCAGAACGAGGAAAGAACGACTGGATTTGTCAACGACAAAAAAAACAACATATCCTTGTGTATCTAGGAAACATAAAGTTTGTAACTGCTTACCAAGTCATGAGCTCATGTGTTATTCCTAGATATGTGTTACATCGGTTCTACATATACTATGACACTCCTTTCATTAATGTACACACCACGGTATTGCGGAAACATAGCTAAAATGGCGCTAAAAACCAATCAATCAAAGCATTAATTATTTAAGAAATAATTCATGGCAGCCGCAGATTTGTGCTCATTTAACCATGGGTTGGGCATTTATATTCGATTATTTTTCCCGACCGCTGGCGAGGGATAAAATACGAATATAAATGCCCAACCCATGGTTAAATGTACACAAATCGACGGCTGCCATGAATTCTTTCTTTTCTAATATGACAAATACGGTAATTTGTATGACCCTAGGCTGTTCCGTTTAGCCCTCTTCACATATGATGACGGAATCAGCGCAATTTGAGCACATATATTGAATCAAACTCCTATTGTGTGAGTAATAATATATATAATACAATTGGACATTGTGCTGTCTGTTCCTCTTCGATATACGGATTCTGATTGCCCCTTTGGTATCTTCAAACCCTTCTTGTCTTGCTAATCATGTTATTTGCAATGACTTCAACAGGTCTAAGACATTGTTCATTGTTCCTGTTTTATTAAGAGGACAAATACATTTGGTTTCTTCATTCACGACTTATTACAGGGTTTGCAACTAGGTTAACACGACGGGTGCCACTAGTAAAGCAGGAACTGCTTACCCTTCCGGAGCACCCGCGATCACCCCCGATAATTAGTGGGGTTTGTGTTCCTCGATCATTAATTTGATGTGTATGTTTTGTAGATCGTTGTTTGTCCTTTTGTACATTTTTCTTTTGGCCATTGTGTTGTCTGTTCTTCTTCGATATACAGATTATGATTGCCCCATTGGTATCTTCAAAATTGTCTTCACCTATATCTATTTAATAATAGTAATGATTAGGTCAAAATTATATATGTCTGATTTCAGCAACAAAGGTGACGAAAACAGGGAAGTTGCATAGTTTTATTTTTTTTCAATTAAAAGTATTTCACATTGTATCAATGGGATGCAATCCGAACCCTTTAATAATGCTTGAACTTAACTGACAATTGTGGGTAAGCATTTGATAGGGTAAACAGTAAGGTCAGGTAGCAGGAAGTAGATATGTATTTTTTTTTTTGCAGAATAATGTAAAATTTATAGGACTATTGTCTATTTATGAGACAAAAATTCTCTAGAAAATTAACTCGTGACCATGTGAGCTATGGCAATTAGTTTGCACCACTAAACAAAAATTAATTCTTTGTAGACAGAGCAGCAAACACAACACAAATGATAACACAATGAAGGCAATGAAAGAGCATGCATCTTTTTCTGACTGGCATGTATCAAATGAAGGACAGTAATACTTTTAATTAAAACTTAGGCACTATTTATTAGACTGTACAGTACATATGATTTAAAATCTGTTATTTTAACCCAATATAATCTGGCAATTGTGGGTAAAAAACCCACTTGAAACCTAAATTAGTGAGTGGAAAAAATAAAAATAAAATTTAAATCACCCAATTCGTTTAAAATTGACAAGGTAACATACCTAATATATCGATGGATATCCTCACAGAGCTGCATTATATATGCAGCTCTGTGACGATATACCATTCAATAAATCAATATCATGTAGCTCTGTGAGGATATACCATTCAATAAATCAATATCATGTAGCTCTGTGAGGATATACCATTCAATAAATCAATATCATGTAGCTCTGTGAGGATATACCATTCAATAAATCAATATCATGTAGCTCTGTGAGGAAATACCATTCAATAAATCAATATCATGTAGCTCTGTGAGGATATACCATTCAATAAATCAATATCATGTAGCTCTGTGAGGATATACCATTCAATAAATCAATATCATGTAGCTCTGTGAGGATATACCATTCAATAAATCAATATCATGTAGCTCTGTGAGGATATACCATTCAATGAATCAATATCATATAAGAGACAAATGACATAGTAACATTTAGTCTATGGTGGAGATGTGATCTTAGTAGAGTTGTGGTTAGTAGGACACGGGCACACATAAATTGCGAAGGGACACTTTAGTTGGTGAATCGAACCACCATTAAATGCACTTCAGAAGAAAACGAAATATACGATAAATATCAAGGGATGGCAAGATTAAACATAAAAATGACCCATAAACAGAAGACAGAGAAAACAGGAGAAGATAACACCAGAAACAGAACAATTACATGAAGGTTTTCCTTAAAGGAAGTCAGCGCTATCTAGACTAAACAAGTCCTTTGCATTAAGATATGGGGAGCAGGGTTGGGGTACATTAAGATATGGGGAGCAGGGTTGGGGTAATTGACAATTTATATATATTTATGATTAATGCTAATTAAGTGGAATGCATTACAATTATCAATGTAATTGAATGTAATGCGTAATTGAGCACTTTTGTCATTACATTTAAGTGTAATTTAATCAATTACATTGTACTTTCTTTGGTGTCTTTATGAAAAGAAATTACCGGTATGTTAATAATAGTTAAAAAAAATTATTTCATTCACTAACATACAGAAAAGAATGTAAGGTACATTTTGTTTTGTGTTGATGTGAGGAAACATATTGTAAATCATTAAAAAAAAATCGATTTTAATCTTAAATTTTGATATTGTTCATCAATGCGTTTGGCTTGATAACTATAAATAAAACAAATGGTATTCGTGAGGTGAGCTTACCAGAATAATATCTTAGTATGATAGATCTATATCTAAATAAATTGAACAGTAAGTATCACCCTATTAAAAAAAGGCCTAGGCTATATATACATGTAAACAATATTTATGATCAGGTGAGGTGTGCATATTATTACTACTCACTGTTAAATAATCTGTTTTTAAACAGTTCATTTGCATTAATATAGTATTGTGAGGTGGATTGAAATTTATTTGTAGTGAAATGGCTAATTCAAACTTAGCTACTGTTTTACAGTTTTTTTATTTTGACAAACCAACAGATCCTTCAGAAAATTTTAAAGCAACTTGCCATCATTGCACATCTAAAATATTTGGAAGTTTGAAACCATGCAGAGATGTCAGAAAATCCCCTCATGTACTGGCAAGTTAATAGCAACACATTTCCTCTTCTAACAAATTTAGCCAGAAAGCATCTAGCAATTCCTGCCACATCAGCTCCTGTCGAAATACTATTTAGTATTGCTGGCAAAGTGTTGAGACCAGAGAAATGCAGGCTAAATGACAGAACATTTGAACAACTAATGATGATCACATGTAATATTAAATCAGTGTTGTAAACTTTAAACAAGTTATAGTGTATATAATATATCGTTTAATAATTAAAGTTAAATGTAATGTGTAATTTAATTAATTACTTTAGTAAAGTAATTGCAATTTAATTAATTACATTTCAAGCACTATGTAATGGTAATTGAATGTAATTGATCATTTTGGCAATATAATTTGTAATTTAATTAATTACTTTAGTAAAGTAATGTGTAATTTAATTAATTACATCCCAATGTAATTGAACTCAAGTCTTATTTGGAGAGGCAAATAATAAAAGAACAGGCAGAAAAGAGATCGGTATTATGTGGAGGAAAAGGTGAAGGAATGTAAAAACAGTACACGTAGTACCCCTACCACACCTCAAAGTGAGAAGAAACTAGTGTCCTCTCTGCTTGAGAACCGTAAACGTATAGAGGACCTGAACACTCTAGCACACCTCAAAGTGAGCAGAAACTAGTGCCCTCTCCGCTTGAGAACCATAAACGTATCAAGGAACTGAACACTCTAGCACACCTCAAAATGAGAAGAAACTAGTGCCCTCTCCACTTGAAAACCGTAAACGTATAGAGGAACTGAACATTCTAGCACACCTCAAAGTGAGAAGAAACTAGTGCATTTTCCGCTTGAGAACCGTACACGTATAGAGGAACTGAACACTCTAGCACACATCAAAGAGAGCAGAAACTAATGCACTCTCTGCTTGAGAACCGTAAGCGTATAGAGGAACTGCTCACTCTAGCACACATCAAAGTGAGAAGAAACTAGTGCCCTCTCCGCTTGAGAACCGTAAACGTATAGAGAAACTGAACACTCTAGCCGAGGACTTAGAAGCCCCTTCCGATAGTTCTGAAAAGGCCACGGAACTGTCCATCAGGGCTAATGATGGACAGTTCACTGACATTAGCTCTGTTGATGGGATATCAACCAGACCTCCCCTACTGTGAAAAAATCTACGGTCTCCATAGAAAGTAGACAAGTAATAGAGGAAATGGAAGTTGCTGTAGCTAGCACCATGGGTGGTTTGCTACGTCACACGCACGGATACTTGAACATCGCCTCGAGTTAGGTTTATGCAGTTGTACAATTTTTAAAAAGGAAAACTAACAAAACCAAGTGGTTCACCGAAGGGCCCACACATGATACCTCATTGTTAGCAAACATTAATTGCGTGGAAACCCCTTAGTTTTGCTGACACTTCCTTAAAGTTAAAATTCCGGGTAAGGATACCGTTCACACAAAACCCATTTAACTGTACAGAAGAGTTTGCAAAACTGGCGGGTTTCCAAGTCCGATATGTGGGCCCTTCGATGAACTACTTGGTTTTGTTAGTTTTCCTTTCTTAAATGTGTACAACTGCATAAACCTACACCGAGGCGATGTTCATGTATCCGTGCGTGTGACGTAGCAAACCACCCGTGTAGCACTATAACAACCATACAGTGACGTCTGCTACGAATAGGAGATACACCACTTGCTACGAAGCATCGTCAATACGTACAGAGAAGCTAAAGGTTATCAAAAGAAGTCAAGATCGTCGGTTCATTTTCGGGGCATAAAGTTTGAGACGTGTG
The DNA here is from genome assembly GCA_002080005.1 of Gigantidas platifrons. Lineage (NCBI taxonomy): Eukaryota > Metazoa > Mollusca > Bivalvia > Mytilida > Modiolidae > Gigantidas > Gigantidas platifrons. The sequence goes on from MJUT01051123.1 coordinate 432,126, forward strand.
CAGATACCATCGTTTCAGACCCAAACTCACGACTCTTCGATTTGATGCAAAACTAATCACCGGTAAAACCTTATAAAGCTGAAGGAAGAAGTTACTATTTCATAGACAGAGATCCAAAACACTTCCATATAACCCTGAACTATCTCTGTAGCCGGGGCCGTTGTGGTCAGGATCGTATGGTAGTTGGATTTACAACTACCTATGCAATCAGTGCCTATCACCACTGATGTTGTGAGTTCGAATCCCGATAACGGCGAGGTGTACAACATTATCAGATAAAGTTTGTCAATGACTTACGGCAGATCGGTGGTTTTCCCCAGGTACCAATAAAACTGATCGCCATGATATAACGCCATCAAACCGTAACCGGACCATCATACATTATGATCTACTACCCCGTGATTTGAGATATCTTCGTTGAACTCCAAACTGAATATAACTTCTATGGACTAACACATCTTTCGTTAAGAAGAGTTTGAAGATACAATGTACCAAAGGGGTAATCAGAATCCGTATATCGACGAAAAGACAACACAATGACCAAAAGAAAAAAGGACAAAGATCTGCAATGGGGTATCATTTGGGTTTGGTTTGGTAAGACATCTTTTCGGTTTTGAAGTTCATTGGATTTCAATGATTTTTATTTTATTTCAGTAGTTATCTGTTTTGTATTTGTCTACTTTTCTAGACGAATGTGTATAGTGTTCAAATTATAATGATACAATGCATATCAATGTTTATTTGTAGTCCTTAGCGTTAAAGCCAAGGCTGGTAAACTACAAGCGTGGTGGCCAGAAGGACATAGAAGAGGTGGCCAACACAAGAAATCAAAATATTGCACAAAGAATATTGATTTTTTATTCAACACTTTAGTTTATTCTGAATATGCTACCGGTGCATTCAATTTTACAAGAATGAATTTCAATTTTTATTTTCTCTTTCAACTTGTGTAAAAATATAATGTACATGTAATTACTTCAATTACAATGAAGAATATAGAGATGTGGAATAAATGTCAATGAGACAATGATCCACAAAAATACAGAAGAATACAAAGGATCATAGAGATAATGTAATTTTGGTATCTGTTGATTTTGTTACAGATCTAGATGAGGTCACAGTATCTGAGGATTCTGCTACCCATGATGAAGAATCTGAGGATGAATCAGACTATGATACTCAAAACCCTGTGTCTGATGTTCAGCTTCCTGTTGGAGTTGATCTTTATGATGCTCAAAACCCTGTGTCTGATGTTCAGCTTCCTGTTGGAGTTAATCTTTATGATGCTCAAAACCCTGTGTCTGATGTTCAGTTTCCTGTTGGAGTTGATCTTTATGATCAAGGTATGTTATTAAGGTGTCATTAAAAACAATTTACTTCGTATTAATAATAGTTTGTTCAAACAAAAAATTACTAGAATCTAATTAAATCTTATTAATGTTCTTATTTCAGAAGATGAAATAGTAGAGTTGCTGTTGGCAAACAAAGCTTTTAATGATGATCATAAGGAATATAATGTAATAACTTAAGGAATGCTGTGAATACTATATGGGAGAGGAGGACAATTGGACATTTCTTCTCAGTTTTGCTAGAGACTGTTACATAGAATAAATTATAATATAATATAATAAATATTACACTAATGAATTGAATTAAAACAACAACAGCTTTGTGTTTTGTTACTTTAATTATACCAACAAATTTCGGTCAGGTAAATTGTCATCTGGTCAGGTAAACTTTGCAGGTTTACAGGAACAAATGTGCTGTAAAAATAAAAGACATTGGGAAAGCCTGGTATCTACACTTGTGAAGGGTAAGCATCTTTTCACACTAAACATGCATTGTCTAGCCCATCATCTTGTTCTAGCTAGTGAAAAAGCCTGCAAGAAAATCCCTTACTTGGTAAAATACATAGAAAGTGTCAACATGGTAGGTAAGTTTTGCTTATTTGTTTGATGGTGTTTAACGCTATTTTCAACAATATTTCAGTTATATCGGGGTGGACAGCGTTATTGGTGGAGGAAACCGGAGGACCCGAAGAAAACCATCGACCTGTCGCAAGTAACTGACAAACTTTATCACATAATGGTATACACCTCGTCCTGATCGAGATTAGTACTCACATCAATGGTGATAGGCACCGATTGCATATGTAATTGTAAATCCAACTACCATTAGATAACGACCACAACGCCCCCGGTAAGCTTTCCAAATGTTTCCCCAAATTGTGTAAGCTATTAGAAAAAAGTAAAGAATATGATCAAGTTGACGCTTTGAAATTGAAGCAAGTGTTTTCTTCTAGATGGTTATATTTCAGTGATACTGTAGAAGCTCTTCTTGTCACTTGCTTGTAAAGTCTTATTTCCTGTCTAAAGATGCATCACACGGAGTTTCAGTAAGAGGAAAAAATGTAGCATCCAATTAAAATGCTAGTAGAAAAGGATGGACCTTTTTTCTCTGAATTTGGAACAGTGAGTGAGTGTTGTTTAATCCTAAATCTGTATTTTTTTAGCTAAATCATGGCAAGAACAAGTTAATTGTCAATGAGAAGATGACGCTGAGTTTGTTTTTAATAGGACTAGCTCACTGAAACAACAGTATGCGGGTAGACATGTCGCTCCACTATATTCTGATTCCGAGGTATTGTCAGTTTTTGCTCTTTCTCCTTAATGTCGCCCGCAATTACGCCACCGATGCGGTTGAATTCAGATAGCGACGGATCCACAAAAATATGTCCCTCTTGTTTCAAGCTTTAATAATTTTCTTGATGTAAATGACTCAGAAAAACTAAGGTCATAATTTAGTATTCTCAGAAAATCTTTTGTGCAAAATATTACCCAAAGCTCCATAAGCTGGTTTCCTCATTCATAAATTATGAATTGTTCTATTTCTGAACCAAATGTAATATTATTATCTAATAAACAAGAGTACTTAGATAAATTATTAGATCAGTTTAGAGATCCAAAGAAAGATATCTTGGTCGAAACCATGGCGCTCTTGTTGTCAAATAGAGTATTATGTTCTAAAGGATGTACTGGAGAAGACTGAACAGCATCACATGAAACAAGTTTATAAGGTAAATGTACACAAAAATCTTGACATGGCCAACCATTAGATTTCAGCATTATTGTACTGAACATAAGATTGTGCTTTCAAAGGTTACAATATAACAATTCGAGGGATATTTACCGTATAGGATGGTTGAAGACAGACAGGCCTGCCAGAGGGAAGAGACAACCAGATATGTCGTGGTAGTTATTTAGACATTGACAACCGGTTTCAAAGTATTATCCATGCAAATAAGCTACATTGCATCTGTTCAGTGTTTGACACAGGTTTCAAAGTGTTATCCATATTCTAATTTAGTATAACGATGTTCACGATCATGCCAGAGCTAAGGGGGAAATAGATGGAAGAAATAAGTATTTATGACTGATATTTGCACACGGGATATCTGGTTTAATAGGATAATTAGTGATTGATTGAAGTTGATGTTCAGGGAACATACTAATGATTATGTATGTGTTATGTAACTTTAAATGTTAAAATGTTTAGTGATTAAACACTATACAAAATTAGTATTTGTTATGTCGTTAAATATATTCTAATACATTTCTCTGATGTCAAAGCTATTGTTCAGATAGTGAATTATTTTTAAGAATCTAAAATTAAAGGGTATTCTTCATTACTAAAATTTTGCACAGGATGTTTGGTTTTTAACGTCACTTTCAGCCATATTTCAGCTATATCATTTAGTTGTGGAAGAAGCCGGAGTACCTGGAGAGAACCACCGACCATCGGCAAGCAACTGGTGAACTTCATCACTTGCAGCTGCGAGTGGAGTGCATCCTTTTTGGTACACGCGTATTGGTGATCGTAAAGTAAATGGAGAAAGATGACAAAATCCCAGTGGTTCCAGCAATTCACTGTGTTCAACACATTAATATATCAATCAAAATACTGTGCCCACATTAGCCTTTGACATACAATATTCCCATATCGACTTGCTGTGGTCCTATTATGCTTCACTCTGTCTAGCAGTTTATTATCAACCTATTTGCTTGGTTCATAGATGTATATTGATTATTCTTCAAAGTTTTCAGATGGCATTCAATGACTACATTGTTGCTGTACCCAATAAATACAGGAGATCATTGGGAAATAACTTTTGTATTCCCACAATCCAAAAAGACCAAACTCATGAGAACTTTGTATTTTATTATTCTTCAATTTTGTTTAGATGCCATTTTTGCTGTATCCAATGAATGCAGTAGGTCATTGGGAAATAGCCTTTGTATTCCCATTATCCAATCCCACAATTTATTGTGTTTAACGCTACTTTCAGCAATATTTCACCTATATCATGGCGACCAAATTTAATGGTGGAAGAAGCCGGAGTACCCTGAGAGAACTGCCGACCATGGGCAAGCAACTGGTAATCTGTATCACTTGCGGCTGCGAGTCGAATGCACCCTTTTTGTAATTTACAAAGCAGAGCACAAAATATATATAAGGTCTAGACTGTGGAAAAGAACATGAAAAGTGGACAATATCAACTGTTCCACATACTATTTTAAATGATTCATTGAACTGTGGCATATTTGTAATGAAGGTATAAGATTTTGAACAGTGTGATCCCCCCTTTTCCCCCTTAAGATTGCTAATTTTTAATTATTTAAATTGCAATGCTATACTGTAAGCTTTAATTGTCTATTCATCTGTGTACATTAAGTTTTTTTTCCACAGAAGTCATCCATTCAATCATATATAGCATATTTTATATATCATATATCAATTAGAAAATAATATACAATGAACGAGATCAATATGAGGTTTTATGGAGCAGAGTACAACAATATTGAACGAGGCGAAGCAGAGTTCAATATTGTTGTACTCTGCTCCATAAAACCTCATATCATTCAAGTTCAAGTGTAGTAATTGTTTTAATACATAAGATTCTTGAAAATTTTGAAATTTTTTGACATTTTTATTTTTTTCTGAAATTTTTCAAATTTTGAAATTAAAAAAAAAAATTTCGAAAATTTTGACTTTTTTGTATATTGTATGGGTGTTATTAAATGAGAGAGTGACAGTAATTTCATTCATTGATTTTGCACGAGAGTGCAATATTTATACTATAACTAATTGACGAGTTTCATTATAAAAAATGTCACGAATGACAAAAAACGGAGTAACTCACGAAAGCGCATTCGTGAGTTACTCCGTTATTTGGTCATGAGTGACATATTTTTGATAATGAAACTCGTCAATTAGTTAAAGTATTTATTATATAGATAAAAATGTTTCGAATCGAATTGAATATAAAATGTGTTTAATTGCACTATATTATGTGTGTATCGTAGAATTATAGAATTTTCCAAGTTAAATAAAAACGACAATTTCACTGTGAAATTATCGTTTTTATTTCACTCGGAAAATTCTGTAATTCACAGCTATCTATGTAATAAGATTTTTTATTGCACAGAGATTGCCTTTTTGCTAATCAATATGTTAGAAGATGGAATGTCATGCGTATTGCTTCTGGCCAATAGAAAAACATTGAAATAGAGCCTTATGAAAGAATTCGATTTATTCGGCCGAGAATTAATCATCTTTATCTTAGGATCGGTCGTGTCAATTTCTGCTTATAGAGTTACCTCGCTTTAAACACTGTTACGATCAAAGCTAACCAAGTGATATATAATTGACGTCATTTATCTTTTGATGTCAGATTCATCCTTTTAGATTTCTGTACCAGACGGTCAAGGAATATCAGAAAATTTTAGACAATTTTGGAAACATAAAACTACTTTCATTGCATTTCTTTCATTAAACAAAAATCCCGCAATACAGTGACTACATATTTGTCAGCTATTAATTATCGATGTAAATCATGTTCATTTGAAGATTTTTCCGAACATTTCTTAGTTAGAAAAATGATCGAAGGGATGCGGGGGTTAACCAAGCAAAAAGATTTACAGGGTTTTCTCCTAAAACTGATAAATGCTTTGCCATATATATTTGCTCGTCGATCTTCGAAGCAACATTATTTTCGCATGCTGCATTTCATGGGTTTTTGAGGGTTGGCAAATTGGTTCTTAGTAAAAGGTGGCAAGCCCACCAAGTAATAAATATCAAAGATATCTCGATTGCAAATGAGAATGACGTCGAAAAAATATATTGAGCTTAGCATAGTTTTTTTTTCTCGAAAACTCACCAACACAGGCATGGTAGCAATATACAAATAATGCAAGACAAAACGCAACATGTGCGTCGTGTTGTTGAAAAAAGTATCTCGGTTTGCGATAAAATCATCCTTGGCCCCTTTATTGTCATTTCGACGGGTCTCCAGTGACACGATATCAATTTTCAGCGGCTTTGAATAAAGCCCTCAAGTATATCGGAGTTGACAAATCGTTCATTCCTACACATTCTGTCCGTATCGGAGCAGCATCTTCCCATTTTGAAAAAGGTACATCTCTGGAAGAAATAAGAAAAAACTTGGAAGAAGGAAATCTGATGCATTCAAACGGTACATGCGTTAAGAGGTAGGCACAAATTATATCTTAAAGCTTGTTGCGTAAAATTAAATGAGATACTTTTTCACTTGGTGACATAAATTAGTTATACTATTTTGATTAATATTTTAAAATATGTGAATACATAGAATCAGAACAGACAAAACAGGTATGGATCGTCAGATCTTCGATAGGCAAGCATGCGTTTGTGCATACAAGGAGCCCCATGGATGGGGTTCCTCTGGGTATCCAGCGAAGAAACGTCAAGGTTTGGTGGCAAGGCAAAGGGGGTGAAATTGGGCGAGTTAGTGCCCAGAATTAGATTGCTTTCGCGCTTGTGGTGGCAATGAGTTAGGCTACGCTAAATTGCAAATATTAAGACGTAGAATAAAGAGGTGTATTTTTCGAATTAAATCAAATGTTGCCAAACACAGTACTTACTTGGTCCCAGTTATTTCAACGTCTTAGGTGGAGAAGCACTCAAAACTGCAAAGCAATGAATGTTGCTGCACTAAGGATTAACAGCTTTGCAGCTGCCCGTGTTTTTTCAATTGGAGGCTACATAAGATATCCCGAGATTGGATGGTGCGAATCTGGTATTTTGCTAACGATGGGGTTCACTTGTCCCGGTTGGGGAATGATATGTAATTTTCAGACCGAGCTATATACATATTTGTTCTATATATATGCAAATTCTCTTTTGTTGATACTGTGCTATTTCTACTATCTTAAATATATTTGCATGACCACATTTCCTTTGTTTCGTTCCCTTTTTGGCGGTGATCTCAACCAGCAAGGGTTTAATGGTTAAGTACTTTTCTGCCTCGAGAACATGTGGCGGACAGTTAGCGACACAACGAATATGACCTCTAATGTGTAGCCGATGGAATTATACGCTGAATATGGACAGCGTTTTATTAAATTCCAATTCTTTACTGAACGACTGTTTCCCAGGGCCAGTACTTGATAAATTCAAATCTTAATTATCTTTTTCCTTTACAAAGTACATTGTTAGTTGTTTTTCATTCAATATCAATATGTTAATGTGAGCCGTGGCCGTACAATATTTATGTAGTCGGCAATAACATTGATACTGTCATTTCATCTTATTTTCTGATAAAATCATTGAGGAATGCATGTATCTTATAGAGGTGTAGGATTTTAATACAACTTAACATGTACACGTAAACAGTTGTTCTTACATATATTCTCATGATATCTAAGATAAAGCAAATTACCACCAAAATAGGAAAAAGCAACAACGCAATCATGCATGTAGTTAACGAGAATGAACAATTAATCTTTCGACCGTGATCGGTTTGAAAGTGTCAGAAAGGGATACTGTCAATGCAAAAAGCATGTGAAATCACCATAGACAACTATTATATGTGTATTAAATGTCATACTTACAATATATGTAACAACATTCAGCTATGTCAATCAACCAATTCTCATTTATTGATCCTGTATGTGTGTAATGTCATCATAATTACAGTGTACATTGTATTAGCTAATCTGACCCACAGGCATAGATAAAAGGATTTTTGTTTGAACAAAAAGTAGGGATATGGTATATTAATTCATAATACACAATCCCCAATAGCATTTGGCATATAAGCAAAGGAACAGCTCTTTTATTGCTGTTCTTCATCTTAAAGTCACATTGAGGCCTTCAACATGGAGCAAATGTAAGCGTACTTTCTCTCCGGTGTGTAGAATATCCGGGTACGTAAATACCCTAGTGTATTTCTACCTTGCAACAGTATTCCGTCAGAAGAAATACACTAGTGTGAGGTGGAATTTCTACACAAGTGTGTTTTATACAAAACGAATGAATACACCGCAGGAAAGACTTCATTGTTACACAAACACTCACACCTCACTGCAAGTTCAAAAAGGCCCCTAAGTAGATTTACAATTGTTTTGCAGATACATATTGACTCTGATGGACTATTCTACAAAATGGCCAGAGGCATATCCCATATAATCAAAATATACAGAAGAAATTGTTGACAAACTACATGGGTTGATATGAAGGTTTGGTGTAATGAAAACAATAATTGGTGACTAGGGAGGAGAATTCAATAGTAAATTGATACATTGTTTTCAAGAAAGGTTTGGGATAAAGCATATTACTACCAGTCCATATCATCCTCAGGCAAATGGTATGATAAATAAAGTTAATAGTACATTAAAATCGATGCTGAATGAAACTATGGATGAAAAAGGTGATAAATGGGATGAGTATGTAGAAGCGACACTATTTTCCTACAGGACATCACAACATGAATAAACTAAGGTTACACCATTTTATGCTTTGTATATGCGAAAGCCTGTTCTATCAAATGATGAAGAGATTGCTCCCCGTCCTGCTGTTGAATATGAGCATAATGATATAAATGAGGTTGTGGAAAGACTGAAAGAAAGAAGAAAGGATGTTGAGAAAAAGATGATGAATAACATACAAATAGCACAAAAAAGGCAGAAGAATGCTTATGATATTAGACAGCATGTCAATAAAACTAAAGGATATAATATTGGCCATAAAGTTCTGCAAAACATTTTTACGGAAAAAGGACTTTGTACACAAACACCATATACAGGGCCATACTTTATATTTGCATCTTGTGGAAAATGCAATTTTAAGTTACAAGATTGTGTTGACAAAGAAAAAAATAGTGGTCCATATAATCAAAAAAGTTTGAAGGCTTTTCATGAAGAAGGATATATTTCTACAAATGATGTGAATGAAGTTTCTGTAGACATAAATAATAATGCAGCTAAATGATCATCTACTGATACTGCAAGTGGCCATAATCTTGAAGATGATGAGGATAATAACAAAATACCTTTATCAATGACCAGAGCATTGAACATGTCATAGACCAAAGTGTAGATATTTTCTTACCAGAAATTTCATTTACAGAAACATCATTTGATATTGATGTGGAAGATATGATTTTGTGTCCTGGCAGACCGAAACGTAAATGCACCAAAAAACTCCGCCAATCTAGTATATATGAATATTACAAGTAGACCAGTAGTGGCAATTCACAAGCACATGCTATCATGGACTTGAAAGTTATTAAGATATAAATGGTTAATAAAAGCAATTATATTGTTTTATTATGTGTTCATAACGAGGAATTAAAACACTAGTGTAAACATTCCCTGGACCAAAAACACTAGTGTGCACATTCCTGTTTCAAAAACACTAGTATTAAATTCCCTAGATAAAAAAATGGCAAGTTTTATTTTTTTTACTTCAAATACCCCCAAAAATACCATGCCCCCCCTTTTTTTATATATATATATTTACCCTTCAAGAAAACCCTCTTCCGAATGCTATGGTAAATGTTGGATATTTTACACAAGACCAATTATATCGTGTCTGGACCTGCGTCGCTGCAAAACATTCCAGTAATGTATGCATTTTTTACACCTGTTTTAACTTCAACATACGGAAAATGTACGAAAAAATTTGTAAAATCTGCCCATAATACAATAGGAGGTGCACATTTTCAATATGTACACAAACATTGTGCAAAGTTTAAATACTATTGATTGAACACGATTAGAGTTTTAGATTACACCAACTAGGTACCGTCAATGTAATATAGTGATAAAAAATGACTAAGTTCAACATACGAAAAATCTGTCAAATCGGCCCATAATAGGAGGTGCACATCTTCAATATGTATACAAACACTGTGCAAAGTCTGAATAATATTGATTGAACATGATTAGAGTTTTAGATTACACCAACTAGGTACCGTCAATGTAATATAGTGATAAAAAATGACCAAGTTCAACATACGGAAAAATCTGTCAAATCTGTCCATAATAGGAGGTGCACATCTTCAATATGTATACAAACACTGTGCAAAGTCTGAATAATATTGATTGAACACTGTTAGAGTTTTAGATTACACCTACTAGGTACCGTCCATGACATATAGTAATGAAAAATGACTAAGTTCAGCATACAGAAAATATATGAAAAAAAATCTTCTAATCAGCCCATAATATAGGAGGTGCACATCTTCAATAGGTATACAAACACTGTGCAAAGTTTGGATAATGTTGATTGAAAACTATTTGAGTTACAGATTACACTAAGTAAGTACTGCCTTGCTGGGACAGACGTAGGGACGGAGAAAGCGGTTCCTAGACCTGCTTCCGCCTTCGGCGACGCAGGTAAAAACCTAGTGCATTTTTGTTGGTGGATATAAAACACACTCGGAAATTTCATCCACCGGATGAAATACACTGGCGGAATTAATCCACTGTTACATTACTCATTGAGCCACCCGGGCCCCTCTTTAATATCTTTATTGTTGTGGATGTAGATTTTAAATGTCCGAGACATCGTTCCAATGGACTTAAAATATGTTTGCCAGCAGTAATTGACGTGTATGTGTTTCATTCTGTATAATAACACATCTACAGCACGCGGGGTCAGGGAATATGCTACTCTAGAGTGAATACATTTTCATAATTCCCTCACCACCATGCAATAAATGTAGGTTATTTTCAGGTATTTAATTTTAATAGCTCCGCCGTATAAAAATTAGCTACCACCAACCTCCGGCAGCTAATTTTCATAGGGTTGCTAAACATTATACGACAGCATGACGCTTCCTGTTATACTATTAACTGTTTAAAGAAGCTACAAAAATTATATAAGGTGTCTAGTTAACATAAAATTTGTTCACGTCGCGATATAGCTTAAATATTGCTAATGTTGCCGTTAAACACCAATCATAATAGGGCCTCACGATAATCCTTCCATCTGTTTTTATATATTCTTAATTTGATAGAAAGTAAACGTCAAACATATTTTTTTTGTATTTTCTTTACAAAAATATTTTTGGAAGTCAATTTCCCTCTCATGATATCAGTATAATGTACAAAAACAAATGTACCTAACAGTTAAACTAATGATGTGATTTGAATTTATATAACATAAAATTGAAGAAATCGGAAATGATTCGAAACAACTTTTTAAGCTTACAAACAATATTATGGGCAAAACAAAAGAAACCATCTTGCCATCTATTGAGGACCAACATCAGCTTGCAAACCGATTCGGCGGATTTTTCCTTGACAAAATAGATAATATCAGAAATGACCTCAGCTCAACACGTGGATCATCACCAAACGATCCTGACATATTTAATGCCGATGTGAAATTCGATGGAACACCACTAACAACATTTTCACCGGTAACAACTGATGAAATCAGAAAAATCTTAACGAAAGCTCCCGTGAAGTCGTGCGAACTCGACCCCATTCCGACACATGTGCTTAGACCTTGTTTAGATACTTTGATTCCAATTATCAAAGAAATTGTGAACAAATCATTAGCGGAATCGATTGTGCCAGATGTATTCAAAAATGCACTCGTTCGACCTCTTCTGAAAAAAACAAATTTAGATAGAGAAGAGTTAAAAAACTATCGCCCAGTGTCCAATTTACCTTTTCTTTCGAAGGTAACTGAAAAGGCAGTCTCGAGTCGTATTGAAAACCATCTGAATTCATTTTCACTTCATGACAATTTACAATCGGCGTATAGATCCTGTCACTCAACGGAAACCGCCCTACTCCGTGTTCATCAGCACTTGACAATGGCCATTCTGTTGTTATCGTAATGCTTGATCCGTCCGCAGCGTTTGACGTTATTGACCATAATATACTCTTCAACCGATTACAACATTCATTTGGAATAGACGGAGACGCTCTTTTATGGATCAAGTCGTATTTGCATGGAAGATCGTAACGTGTTGCTCTCGGACCTGTTAAATCGAACAGCATGGAGTTGAAATATGTTGTACCACAAGGATCAGTGCTCGGACCTAAAATGTACTGTATTTTCTCTAAGCCTATTGGCGCTATCTGTTGAAGGCATGACTTATGCTATCACTGTTATGCTGATGACACGCAGTTGTATTTTGTCATCAAACCGCCGAACGATTGGAGTGATATTACTGGGCGTTTAGAGCCATGTCTCTAGGAGATAAGCGCATGGATGAAAGCAAACATGTTGAAATTAAATCAAGATAAGACAGAACTAATAGTGTTTGCACCTAAACATCGGCTTAACGATTTCAGAAACTGTCAATTACAATTCGACGGTTGTGTTGTCAGCGATACTCCCTTTGTTAAAAACCTTGGTGTACATTTTGACAAGGCATTAAACATGGAAAAACACGTAAGTGTTCTGGTCAAATCGTGTTTTGCCCAAATTCGCACAATAGGACGTATTAGACCGTACTTATCAGAAAGCGCATGTAAGACACTAGTTGCAACTCTGGTTACATCTCGTATAGACTATGGAAACGCTATTCTTTATGGTATCAACAACAATGTTCTTTCGAAACTTCAAAGGGTCCAGAACACCGCGGCGAGACTTATCACTCGAAAAAGAAAGTACGAGTAATCATATTACACCCGAGCTAATGGCTTTACACTGGCTTCCAATTAAATACAGGTGTCAGTACAAGTTGCTTTTATACACTTTCAAAGTTCTGACTGAGCGTGCTCCTGTTTATCTCCAGGAATTGTTAAAAATTCATGTTCCAACAAGATCACTTCGCTCGGAAAATTCCATGCTGCTATCAAAACCCAGAGTGCGCTCAAAGACATTCGGTGAGAGGCAATTTGACAGGGAAGCATCTACACTGTGGAACAATCTCCCAGGCAGCATCCGACATGAACAATCAATGGGAATTTTCAAGAAACAACTGAAAACATATCTTTTTAGACTTGCCTGTGATGATTTTATCTAATTGATGGTGTGCAGTAATGATGTATTTTTATATTCTATATGAGTCACGTATGTTTTAATTTTGGTGGAAAACTTTTAATTTTTTTTTTAATTATAGACGCGTTGTTTTAAACACATTTCATACTTTTATCACTTTTAGTTAAGAGTTTCGATATCACTTTCTTCCTCTTTTATAATTTTAGTTTTATTGCTTCATGTTTCGTTTCTTGTAAGTTTTATAGGTTTATGTAAAAAAATTTATTTTGCATGTAATTTTTTGTAGTCTTTGTTCTTTTTAAACTATGTTAAGCGCTTAGAGTAATTTTTTATCTATTATATATAGCGCTATATAAATTGTGTATTATATATATATTGATTGATTGACTACTGAAGAGCGCATATATATTAAGTTTGCGAATTTGCCTTCAGGGAGATTTTCATCGACATTTCATAACACAATTTTTCACTTTTTTGTGGCCGTCAAAATGTGACCGTGTACCATAATGATAATTGTTCAGAAATGCTTCAGCTGTTGTTAGCCCATTCTCATTTGTTGAGGAGGGGATGAATCAACATTTCGTTTTGCTTCCATTTGTACATTTAGTGCAATTTCACCATTGACTGGTTCCTGCTCAACTTGTGCTCTCCGTCTGTTAGCTTCCTGTCGTACAGCCGGACGTTGGTTGACATGTTCAACATTCTGTCCAGGAACAGGAACCAACCCCATTTCCTCCTCGTCCTGGTCTCAGTTGCCTGACAGGCACTCCATGCGCTCTCAACCTTGGCATATTTGTATAATAGTAAAACATTTTTTTAGTACTACTATTTTCCAAGTTGACATAAATTTACAATTGGAAATGGGAATCGTAAATATTTATATATCAACAACACGCATATACAACGTCTGAAAAAAACAGTCAACGATCAATCTTTTTGAGGGGCCATGGTGGCTCAATGAGTTAGGTCGTCGGATCTAACAACCCATACAAGCCTATTTAATCGAGCTATCACCAATACGGCGTGGATTCGCGCCCGGCATTGTAAATTACAAATAAACGCGCACTCGACTCGCAGCCGCAAGTGATAACGTTTACCAGTTGCTTGCCAATGGTCGGTGGTTCTCTCCGGGTACTCCGGCTTCCTCCACCACTAAAACTGATCGCCATGATATAGCTGAAATATTGTTGAACGTGGCGTTAAGACATGACAAATCCAATCAATCTTTTTGAAATGGATGTGTCTGTACACATGTTCCGTCACAAACTTGCGCCGATTCTTTTGAAATTCAGTTCTGTACAATTCGTACTTCATTCAGATGGACAGGTCAGTGTTGAGATATTTTCTGTTAGTATCCTTCCTTGAATAATGAGATTCCAGAACTGGAAAGGATTCAATGTGTTCACGGACACTATCAATATCCTGAGTTGGTGTTTTATTATAAGGCGTATGTCTTCTTTTTTTATTACGAATGGGACTTGAAGTGGTACTCTTTCTTTTTCAAAGCAATTTCAACTGTTTTTCTCCTTATAGCTAAAGTTGAAATAAAGAACTGCTTACATACACGCATATTTTGTCCCTTTACTTGAAAACTGAATGTCCTTGCAACTTGTTTTTTTTTCTTTTTGGTTGGTGATCCTAATGATTCACGTTGCAACACATGGGAACAAATAAAATCACGTTGTCTTTCGTATGATTGCAAATTCCAGTATTCATTGAAAATGGTTAGCCTTGTGTCATCGTCTACTTTATTTGCACAGTTGAATCTGCTTTTAGTGCACCCATGTGGTTTCAAACATTTTGCATCAATGGTTTTTCCTGTAACACTCTGGTAATCCTTTCCACTTCGGACATTTCGTTTTCTTATGTTTTTCTTCCAACTTCCTGGGTTTGTCTTTCGTTTTCTTGTAAGCTTTTTCCGCAACGGAGATTGGTATTTTGCTTGCTTTCTTGGTGTAATATATTGCACTTGTAAAGCATTTTCTTTTACTGGTGTACTTGAGTCCTCTTCACCTATGGTTGTATCAGTATGAGACTCATCTACTACCATGTATGTGTTAGGAACAGACTGGGTACATTCAAGGTTTATTTCTACAGTAGTATTGATATCAGAATTAAGTGTGTCGTTATTCTTACAGGCAACTTTGAATATTTACCTTTTGAAATGTGTTAATTTTGTCTTTGACTTCAACTACTGTGAGTAGTTGGGGTTCTGGTGGAGACTGAAAATCAAAGTCCAATTTGCGTGCTGGTGCTGAAATCTGTGAATTCTAGTTGAACTTGATGTCAAAGCTTCCAGCTTCTATCAAGCTTAATACCCTTTCAATCTTGTGTATATAATACTGAAATTATATTCATCCTGGCAGCTAACTTTTTCAAGTTTTTCAATTTGCTTTAGTGGTTGGGAATGTAACTGTCTGTGGTTATCTCAAGTTTTAGCCGCCTTAGGACCATGTGTTTGTCTTAACATAGGTTCTAATAAATCATCTAATGAAGGAACCTGAAAATATTCGACTGCGCTGTCATGCACCGGAAAGCAACTCTTATACGCTGACAGTCTTTCTGGGTTCTCACACCGCCAAGAATTATCTAATACATTGCGCCTGGTCACGTATCAAGCCCACACTTGATTTTTCTTTCGCAGTGTTCTATTAAAACATGAGATAATAGGTACTCTCTGCTTCTTCAGACTCATCATCTTGTTTACTATTATTAGCTATACTATATGAGTTTTGTACGTTGACAAGCTTGACAAACCTGTCACATTTACACTTAGTTATATCAGTATTAGTGTTCTCTCTGTTTGGACTGTCTCCAGTAACACTATCCTCATCAGAACAAATATTGCTAAATTCGTCACATTCATTGTTATTAATGTGCAACGATATTTCTGATCGGTTATCAAAGTCTATATTCCTTGATACCCTGGGTGATCCTAGTTATTGATCTAGGTTTGGGTCTAGAGTAATAATTTACGGTCTACGCTCCCTTAATGGGACGTTTTCCCTACTAGTCCTATTATTTGGTCTATGCTCCCCTGATGGAAAGTTATCCAAAATATCATAATCAGATCTGGGCAAAAATTCCCTATTCTGATTATTACTACCTTTTGCCATAGCTTCAACTAATTGAAACAGTTTGTCAAACCTTTGACCGAAGTTTTCTTCAATACTTCGTATTTTGTTGTCAAAATCAACCTGCATAGACGCGTTTTAGAAACCCGTTTCGTTTTACCTGTAACGTTGGCTTTACCCTCGGCTCTGGACATTATTATAGCCTCTTGTGACTGGTTTCCTTTACACGTGCTATTATTACTTCTCTCACCTCTTTTGTGAGCAGAAACCAAAGTTGGTTCAACCGAGTTGTTTTCCGAGTCGTCCTCATGAAATTCCGACTCGTACACACTTCAATTTAAACTTACAAGCAAGAGAACAATTATTATATTAAATAATTTGGTATATTTATTTTCGACGAGAACATCCCTTCAATGAATAATTCAAGTATAATATCTTTAACATTAGTTAAACTTTTTAGATATGTTCTGCAAACACCTTGTTTCCTCAAGATTCTCCTTATACTGACTGTTTTCTAGCAATTAATCATATGTGGTAGTACAAAAGTCCAACATGTTAACTTTCAGAAAGCAATTTGTCTTACTTGTGCATATTAGTTTGACCTAGCTTTATATAATGATGCTTTCATTTAGCCACACATTCCGGATAAATATCTTAATTTACCTAGCCCCGCTGACTCGAGGGCAAATGTTTTTGACCGTGTAGATACTGGAGTAACTTGACTAACGTTTTCTCTAATATAAATTGAGAAACAGCATCAAAACGTTTACTGAAAAGCAAAAGGTGATTTGCTTCAACCTTCTTCTGGATACAGTTTTCTACAAGACCAGTATATTCATTAGAATTTGAACATTTATACAATGCAGAATAATAACCTGTTCAGTTCTTGGAATCTGAGCGTTTTCCTTCACTAGTGCCTAAGTAATTCTCATACATTGTTGACATTTTATTATACAATTCCTTCAAAAACATATTTACTTTGAGTTCACACCCGTCTAGAAGTTTGGTCAGACCTTCACTTACATTTTTTTGTTCTTTAGTTTGTAACAAAGTTCGTAAATTTATGTATGATTTTATTGTAACAACACTGACAGGACAATTTCCTAAATATTGTTTCTGCAACCTTTGTTCTCCATTTTCATCAAAAAGTGAATCAGATATTGTCAAAACGTAAAAAAATATCAATTTAGAAATTGGTTCATTTCTTCTAAATTAAAATCAGAAACGAGATGACAAACATTGGAATTCACACCAGCCTCTAAAGCAAAAACAAAATATTACAACATTCCAAATTTGGAAGTAATCGCATGGATTGTTTCTCATAGAAGTCAAAAATATCTTTCTGTAGCTTTATAACATTTCTGGGGTGACAATTTATTAGTGTAAGCCACCTTTTTTCCGTGCTCTCCCAATGGCTACTCATAACATTCCTGGTTTGAAAATATTATTGCAGTCGACTTCAGCTCTGTCCAGTGTTAACCCTTGTGCCTTATGAATCCTAACGCCATATGCTAGTGCTAATGGATTGTGATGCGTGTTTGCTACAACTTTACAATATACCGAACTATAAACAGTAAAAATTTTCCTTTTTAACTTCTGTGGTAATATTTTTAAATTTTATTGGAACTGCATTCGGTTTTAGGTCAACAACAACTCACTGAAGGCCATTGACTAGACTGTCACTCACATTTTAATGAGCATTGCAGGACAATTTAACTTCAGATATTATATAATATCTCGAGACTGATGCCATTTTGATCTGAATGTTCCAACATTAATAATTATGCCCTGATAGGAAAAACATAAATTACGTGTATCTTTGGACAAAGGTAACAAAGAACGATTATTTATTTTCTGTCAACTAGTGAAATGTGGGTCGTCTGCTGCAGTGTAATTGGACAGCCATTTTATATGATTTTCTGTGACTTATGAAGTACACAACACGACAATATGTGATAAATGGAAAAGAACTATGTGTATTTAAACTTTTCTTTAGTTTAATCATATAACAATGCATTAACATTTTATGCATAAAACCATGACTATTACGTTCTATTATGAACACTATTAAAATAAAAACTATCATTTTAAAGTCAAAATTTCGCAATTGGGTCCATCGAGTATTATCTATTTAAACTTTTCTTTAGTTTACTCATAAAACAAAGCATCAACATTTTATGCATAAAACTATGATTATTACGTTCTATTTTGAACACTATTAAAATAAAAAGTATCA
Organism: Gigantidas platifrons; assembly: GCA_002080005.1. Classification (NCBI taxonomy): domain Eukaryota; kingdom Metazoa; phylum Mollusca; class Bivalvia; order Mytilida; family Modiolidae; genus Gigantidas; species Gigantidas platifrons. Next base: position 450,717 of record MJUT01051123.1, read on the forward strand.
TTTTAAAGTCAAAATTTCTGAATTTGGTAAACACTTCAGTCACTTTTTACGGCTTTTGTATTGTTATATTATTTACAATATTGACTTGACAATAATTGAACATTTGCGGACATCGCGTATTTACAGCAGGTTCTGTAAATAATTGTGTTATATCAACGCCTTTTAAATATTCATTAATGTATGTTGATGTGGTTTTTAACAGATATTTAGGTTTGAAAGCGGTGGGTGGAAATGGTCCGTCTTTTGGCAATAATGCCGGAGGATATGCTGGTTCACTACTCGGTAGCTCCACCGCAGGCTTCATATACACAGGAAGAGCGGTATGACTACATTGCTTAGCAGTTGATGGGGGAAGTGTCAAGATTTTAGAATGTTCACTTAAAACATTGTCGGTTAATGTCTGTCCCATTCGTATTTTGTCTTCTTTATCCACACGCTGATAAAGAGAAAGTGACGCAACGGACCTGCGTCCTGTTACTGCCATTATTTGTGAATTTGCGTACATATGTTTGCAAGAATGGTTGCACCAGTTGCTCTTATAAAATGGTTAGTGTACACTTGAGAAAGGCGACATTTCTTGCTGATATTAGTCACAAAATTAGCAAGTGTGTTTTTTCTCCCAGTGGCACATTACAATACCAGGTAGCATCCGATTCGTCAAAATCATCGTGAGGTCTTTGCCATAACTTGTCACAAGACAGGTGTAATTTACTGATATATTTTTCAAAGGATAAAACTGGGTAATATCCTGACCCTGGGTTTTCAGGCATAATACCGTATGTTTTCTTTTTTTCGTTACCTCTAAGATTTTCTGTAAGTTCGTCTAACTTTAGTTAAAAAAATTTAATCTACTTTTAGGATCCGTCTTAACATCAAATATTCCTTTCGTCACCCTTGCTATATTTTCCATCCCATGACGACAAAAATAAAGTCGGATGTCAAATTGAACCTTATTTTGCAATCCTACAGGTGTCGTTGGATTTAGGTACATAGAAGTATACATTTTTCTCCTGTCCGGTTCTTCTATTGTCTTCTTTTGAGACATTATGTATTGCACACACACAATCTGGTTCATCTTGTCTCTTTACCTTCTTGAGTACAAGTTTGTGTCTGAACACACTATGAAATATTTCTGACTTCAAACAAAGTTCCCCAGAATCAAACTTAAGAGTGTTTGGAACTGGGGGGGGCTGGAAAAAGTCATTACATCCAATTACTTGGATTCTTCCTAAAAATACCATTTTTCCTTACTTTTCTACACATGTATTCTATCTGAATAAAGCGTTTCGAGGAGAGCATATATATTTCATCTATCATCATTACATCTGTGCTCTTTATATTCATTAAATATTTATTGAAATGCTCATCATTCCTTAACTTTTCAGTCAATTGTTCGTTGGAGAAATGACCATCAGCTATTCCTGACCATGAGTGAATTGTTATTCCCCCTATATTAAGAGAGGCTACACCAGTACTAGTCAATACAATCTTTTCCCCTGAAATTTGTGATTTTGCCTTCAATGTTTTCAATAAACAGCTGTTTCCTGTACCACTTTTCCCTATAATCAAGTAAGTATTTGCTCCAGACATACTTTCTATAATCTTCTGTTGATCCTCTTATATGCATATGATGTTTCTAAAAATAGACTTTCACTGTGAGAAAGCTCCAAGTAGTAAATAGTAAATATACAGCTGCATTTGCTACATGGGTTGGCAATGATTGAAATGCCCTCAATTGTGATATATGAAAGTTTGATAGGGTATATATTTGTGCCTTTTTAAGTGGTAGTACCTCAATTCCGTATTGGAGTTTTGGGATATATTTTATATGTGACTGTTGGATTAATCCCATTTGTTCCGTGACCTCCTGTATTTGTTAGGGCATATAAGGTTCTCTGTGCAAGGCCTATCCTATCCTTAATATTTATTTCATTTTCTTTGACTTCAGCTCTTATTATTCCCAAATGTACAAACTGGTTGGTAGGAGAGATATCTGCATCACCCAATTTCCAAGATAATATTGATTTTTGATTTAAGAATTTGTATAGTATCATAGCTTTTGTTTTATTGGGTTTATTGTGACACGATCTTTTCTAGAATGTCTACGAAGCATTTCTAGCATACATTGTAGTTCTTCTGGGTTGCCGGATAGGAGCGCTATATCATCTGCGCAGGTTGGACATCCTGCATAAATATTTCCTATATTCAAGCCAAAATTTGAGTGCCCCAACCCTTGTAATAAATTATTGTAGAATTTATACAAATGAGTAGAGAGAACTCCTCTTTGTTTCACACCTTGTTGAATGTTACAATTACTGCTAATACCTCCTGTCCACTTTATTTTGGGTGTCCGACCACTATAAAGATTTTTGACAATATTCCAAATTGCTGAATGAATTCCTCTTTCATATAATATGTCTAACATAATTGTGTGGCTAGCAACGTCAAAAGCTTTCTGGCTATCTACTATAATAAGAGAGCATGTGCGAAAGTCTCATGTCGTGTTTTGTCACCTGATCAAGAAGAATACAGAAGAAAACGATTTAAAACCAATTTAGTGTCACCTAAAGTGTTAGAAATACCTACCATCATACTACATAATTCACATATATTCTATGGAGTGCTAATTTCGTCTAGCTGGGCTCCAATCCCAAAATACCACTTTGCCAACAAATCGTGTTGACAGATCTTGCCGCCATTTTTCAAAACCGAAAATATCAACTCATAGCAATTCATGTCACATTCTAAGCTTGTAAGCTACATCATATCCCCACGTGCACCCCTGAAGGGTAATCGAACAATAGCTCCTGTCATTCTATCAGACAGCAAAGATCTATCATTAAAACATCACACCATAAACCACCCTGTAGACCAATCAATTGAATGGTGTTGTGTCATCGGGTCAAAAACATATGACAGAGTGATCTGGTTGTGCGAAAACATTGAACAGCTCATATCAACCTTGGGCAATATTCACCTTTATGTCTGGTCAGGAACAAATGACCTTACATCCATTGACAAAAGCACCATATATATATCACTAACAAACCAAAACAACGATACTATTGATGAGCTTCGCACATACTATCAACTTGTTGCTGAGATGCTGAATATATTTCCTGCTTCCAAACTAACAATCTTGGAAATTCCACCATATTCTATTGAACGTTGGAACAGTTTAAAACATCACAAGCATCCTGAAAATTTCCGTGAACAGGATCATGATCTTTGGGACCAAATAGATAAGCTTAACAACCTTATCCGATATATGAACTCATCCCTAGGAAGTCATTCTCCAAATTTGTCGCTGACTTTATACAAAAATTCAAAATAAAAAAGGGAACCACCGAGAGTTAGCTCAAAGGAAAACGTACAACATCAATATCTACAGAGACGGAATCCATCCATCACACACTGGCGCAAAACTAGCTTAAGATAATCTCGATACAAATACAAGCTGATTGTTGGCAGTAACAAGGATTTCTTCTATATCAACCAGTTGTCATCGTAGGCTTTCTACGCTAAACTATAAATATCAATATCCGAATCAACTCTGTAGTCAGCGTAGGCTTTCTACGCTAAACTACAAACATCAATATCCGAACCAACTCTGTAGTTAGCGTAGGCTTTCTACGCTAAACTAAAAACATCAATTTCCGAACCAACTCTGTAGCCAGCGTAGTCTTTCTATGCTAAGCTACAAACATCAACATTGCAGACAGCATAGGCTTTCTACGCTAAATTGCCACAGTCGTCAGAGTGGACTTTACACAATTGACAACACGTAGTCAGGGTGGGCTTTCAACACTATACTACACAACAGAATGAATCCTAGATTGATTAAAACTCCCCAGCTCATCTTTGTATTGGTGTTGATATTCTATAAACACTCGGTCAATCCAAATACTAACAGCCTAATCTAAAAAAAATAACAGCAAACCTGAATATAACACTTGCCTCGATCAGGCAGCTCAAATCGACACATCATCAACCATGAGACACACACGTATCTACGAATAACAATGTAATATTGTGTACCATCTTATTACTGCGATCGTGCGAAGGCATATGTTGTGACGACTGCAGTGTGTGGGACCATCGATCCTGCATAAAATTAAGTTCACATCAGTATGGTTTGCTACAATGAAGTCGTGTACAATGCATGTGCTGCAAATGCGACAGTATGAATGTAGACTCATTTACATACAGGAACTTTGAACTATACGCTACCAACATGTTCCTACCACTATAACACATTGGTGATACCATGGAATCCATAAAAACACTTGTGCATTTAGTCCATTACACACCAGCAGCCCAAGAAATAAATCAAACAACAATGCCAAGGAGGCTAGAAATTCATCAACTCCGAATATTAGAAATTGATCAAAGAGAGATAACTCAAATTCAACAAAAAATATTTTCTCAGTCCCAAGCAAACTAAATTTGAAAACAAATGATGATGAACTGCGGAAGTATAAGAGACAAAAAATCAGAGTTTGCAGCTTTAGTTAATTAAGCAAAACCGGATATTATCATCGGTACAGAATCTTGCCTAAAAGGCATCAAACCAGGAAAACCACCAACAGAATCAGCAATTAAATCAGCAGAATTTTTTCCAGAAAACTTCAAAGTGTGCAGAAACGACAGCGATACATTAGGAGGAGGCGTGTTTATAGCAGTACACGCAGAACTAGTATCAGTAGAACAACCTGAAAGTGTGACTGAATGCAAGATAGAATGGGTTAAAATTAAGCTAAAAACAGTGAAGACATTTAAATATCATCATTCTATATGCCCCACCGCAACATCAATGATCTAAATAAGCCTTCAGAATCTATAACTATGGTGACAAACGGAAAACCAAAACATATTATACTAGAGGGAGATTTCAACTGCCCTGACATCGACTGGAGTAATATGACCATCAATCCAAAAGATCCAGAGAAAGAAGTACAACAGAAATTGACATATCAACTGAATTTAATCTCACCCAAGTACACGACACACCAACCAGAGAAGACAACTTGTTAGATATAATGTTAACAACCAATGTAACATTGGTAAAATCATCAACAAACATACCAGGATTGGCCGATCATGATATAATTATTACTGATGCCATCATAAAACCAACATACAATAAACAAACCACAAAAGCCTTACCTGTACTCCAAAGCAAACGGGTATAAGATAAACAATGAAATAGCCAGAATATATGTAGAAATAGATAAAATGGAGAAAGACCAAATTGATATCAACACTATCTAGGAAACATTCAAGGCTAAAAGCAGCCATTGATGAAAACATTCTATAAAAAATCTTCAAAAGGAATAACAACGTGCCTTGAATGACAACGAGCTTAAGGAGAATGGTGAGGAGGAAAGTAAGACTGTATAGAGCCACCATAATATCCAAACAGTAGACCGAATACAAAAAACATCAAAAAGAATGCAAGAAGCAATTTCACAAAGCGGAAACACAGTATGTCAACACCATCATAACTGAAGCCCGGGAGAAGGATGATCGAAAGCCATTTTAGAGGTAGGCCAAGGCCAAAAAACAAGACAATATAGGCATTGCTCCACTAAGACATAAAGGCGCAATGACCAACGATAGCAAGGAGGAAGCCAACATGCTAAATGATCAATTCAAATCTGTCTTCACAAAAAGTACGTCAACAACACTGGAAAAGTCAACCATAAATCGAGAATTTAACATAAAAACTCTAAAAATTGGGAAACAAGGAGTATTCAAGCGCCTTAAAGACATAAATACATCAAAAGCAATGGGGCCGGATCAAATACCGAACATCGTATTAAAAACATGTGCAAAAAACCCTGGTACCAGGAATGACAAAGATATTCCAGAAATCAATTGACTGCGGTGAACTCCTAGATGACTGGCTAAACCCAAATGTAGCACCGGTATACAAAAAGGGCGATGTCCATAAAGCAGAAAGCTACCGACCGGTCTCATTAACATCTGTCACATGTAAACTACTGGAGCATATAATATGGAAACATATCCTTACACACCTGGAAAAGTATAACATTCTTACATCTTTAAACCATGGATTCAGATCAAGATATTCATGTGAGACACACATGATTCTGACTTTAAACGACCTACTACAATCATACGACCAACAACAAGCAAACTGGTGTGGTAATACTTGATTTTTCAAAGGCATTTGATACAGTACCTCATGACAAACTAATGTACAAACTCAAGAAATATGGAATAAAAGGAGACCTCCACAAATGGCTCTCATCATTCCTCACCAAAAGGGAAAAGAGAGTCGTCATAGCAGGCGACCAGTCTAAAATGGCCGTCGTGGAATTATGAGTTACACAGGGAACTGTCCTTGGACCCTTATTATTTCTATAGAAAATAGAGAAGACCACATCTAGCTTCAGAACGACTTAACGTGTCTGGAAGAGTGGGCACATAAATGGGGCATGTGATTCAACGCTAAGAAGTGCTGTCATCAGCATCAAAGGTAAATCCAGCTGCCTATGCAACCTAGACAAGACAGTACTTCAACAAGTAAAAGAAAACCCATCCTGTTGTTTGAAGATTTAGGATGGTCAAAACATATTGCGAAAACTGCCAGTAAGGCCAGCTCTACACTTTGATTTGTGAGTCGCAACCTCAAAAATTGTCCTATATTATGCCGTAAGACCGCATACATTGCTCTCGTCTGATCAGTGCTAGAATATGGATCAGTCGTATGGGACCCCTATCTTAATCGAGACATTGACAAGCTCGAAGGAATCCAGCAAAATGGCGCCCGTTTCATAACAGGGGACTATAAAAGCAGATACGAAGGAGCCGTTACCAACATGCTTAAAGATCTTGAGCTACCAACATTACAAGGCAGAAGAAAAAATGTCAAATTGGTGTTCCTGTACAAAGTGGTCGAGGGATTGGTCCCAGCAATAGATCCTGATACGTTTATTAAACCGAATAGACCAAAACGTCAAATCAGATCCGTCAAATTTACAGACTGTGTAGCACAAAACAGTATCGACCGTCAAGTGACAAACAATACTAGATCATTTGCGGTCCAAGTTTCGAAAACCAACCAATATAGGAATTCATTCTTTGTTGACACTATTGTGAGCTGGAACAAACTACCGGAGGACACAGCACGCGCAAAGACAGATGAGTGCTTCAAATAAGCACTCCCGACCTGCTACTTTGTCCACATGCACCTGACATATGAAAAAAAAACAAATTATCAAGATTATTTATATGCATGTTCTGTCGATCGTTGTTTGTCCTTTTGTGCATTTTCTTTTGGCCACAGTGCTGTCTGTTCCTCTTTGATGTACGGATTCTGATTTGGTATCTTCAAACTCGTCTTATATACTCTACTTTTATACTAACAATACCAAATCGTATTACAGGAGACAATTAAAATTGACAAGGTTTTTCCTCGGAACGTCTTATTGTCTAATTAAAAATCACCGACAGCTCCATCAAAAACAAACTAAAAATAATAATTATATTCTCCACGTTGCATCTTCTTTCATAGATGCATTGTCAGAAGGAAGATCGCATGTCGCCAGCCTGCTTCAAAAATGTAATCTACACCACCCCTTTTGCACTGCCAGGCATGATAAAACACCTCCACCCCTTTTCTCTTTGCGCTGCCAGGCATGAAAAAAAACTAAGTCCAAACTTGAAAAAAATCGGGTATTGTGGCCCCTTGGAAAATTACTTTTTATCCCTCATAACCCAAGACCTTAATATTTTGGACAAAAGAATGCAAAGAAATTGGGACAGCTCTCCTTATCCTAAATGAGCATATTTCTTTGCTAGAGATAGCATCTGAATCAATTAATTATTAAGAAATTGACATACCTGAAAGACTATAATTGGAGCACCATATTTTTGCACTATCCGTGTGCAACTTTTTCTGTAGATGTTGTTCTAAACTTCTCCAACCACGGCCATCATAGTTGAATTTTTATTACATAATTCACAGTACGCAAGTCCGCTAGTTTTTATTTTTACAAATAAACCGTTCAATTAGTTCATCACCCACTTTTCGCTCCAACCGTTCCCACTTCCAAACATTTTTCAAGCCTTTATCTAATGATTGTGTATCGAATTCCCGGTCAATTACACGAGAAGCCATGCTTGAGTTGGAACCGGATCTAGGTCTGAGAAGTGTAAAATAACCCCTCATTGGACGATATGAAGTATTCGAACAATACAATAGTTCGTAGCAACAGGAATTGTAAATGTCTAAGCGGAGAGAAAAACGGAACGGACCAATTAGAAATCGGATTTCGGCGATGTGAAAAGCGGAATTCCACTTAAAAGCGAACAAAAAACATGTCTGAAATAAGAAGCATCTTGTAGATACAGAAAACTAGTTTGAGAAAACCAAAGATAAAGCTCAGGAAGATTGGAGAAATACTCTTATCAATGAATTCAACCTCGCAAGAAACTCATTTAGACAAACAGAATAAAATCAGTACTTCCACTTATACCCAATGGTAACGACCCAGTTTTTGATGATAAAAGATAACCAGACATACTGAAGGTTCGCATCTGAAACATAACAGTTTGACAAGGTGTTCCATGACCAGATTGCGGCAGAATACAAAAGATTGGTCACATAAGCAGCTGACACAAATGTAGACTATAGCAAACAGGATATAAATAGGTCTATCTCAGAAGACGAAGTACAGATCCTGGATCGTATAAGCTTACAATACTCACCAAACGCAGACGAAACGAACGAACTCTTCACATGAACTATACGAAAAGCGCATGATACACGAACGAACGAAATGAGACGAACGAACTATACGAAAAACGCAAACGAACGAACGTACGTTACACGAAACGAATGAACGATACAAGAAACGAACGTACGATAAACGAAGAAAAAACATTTGAGCGTAACCATATATTATCCAATGACATACGATCCTGGTTATACAGAAGTACAATATAGGACCGTGTTATTATTTGAATGACTTGATTAAATATTCTTATATTTTATACGCAATCGATATATATATATGATAAATTAGTTTGTAAAGTAATAGCATAATGCATTTTATATTAAATAGTTTATATTATCAAAGTGTTTAATAATTATATTTATGATTAAATTTTAGATCTCATATATTTGACTTCCAAATATGACTTTATATTTATATAATTATACGGATTTTGCATTGACAACCAGACAGAGGTGTATCATTTATTTTCCCGGTCAAACTGTCCGAGAGGTGGGTGGCTTCAAAGGGTCATATAGTGGCCCTTGTGGCTCAATGAGTTAAGTTTAACAGTTGCTTGCCCATGGTCGGTGGTTCTACTCGGGTATTCCGGCTTTCGCCACCACTAAAACTGGTCGCCATGATATTGCTGAAATATTGTTGAAAGTGGCGTTAAACCCCAAAAATCAATCAATTAAAGGGTCATATAATTGTTAATTAGACTGAAATTAAGAGTTGACATTTCACACGTGCAGTGCATGTATTTCCCAGGTGAACCTGCCAGAGGCGTTTGTTTACATACATGTAGATGTTACACATGTAGATGATTTCTTGTTTATTTGTTCGTAGAGTAAATTGAAAAAGATGCTTTTATTAAATATGTTTTCCCTTAAAACAATGAATAAAATAGTCCAGTTTGGTAACATCGCACACCCTCTAACCTTGCGCGTATGCCCGTTTGAATGCTTCCAATGGGTATATATTTTAATTGTTTTTATGAATTGTTAATGCACAATTTATTTTGTTTTTAACTCGAAAAAAATTGGATTGTGTACATAAACTTCCGTTTTCACAAAATGTTAGGTTTTGCTTAACACCCAACACCCCAGCAGGGCATTGTATTGAATATATCGTCAGAGTGCGTTCGTTTCGTGTATCGTTCGTTCGTATTTCGTTTTGTGCGTTCGTCTAATTAAACTGTCGAACGAAACGAACGAACGATACACGCAAACGAAACGAACGAAAAACGCAAACGATGCGAAATATCTGTTAATCCAGATCTGTAGAGGGTGCAATCTATAAACTCCGCAGTTTGCAGAATTCTTCAAAAATGCAAGTTTATAGAAGCAATGACAATCATGATGAACATCATATGGAGGAGAGGGGAAATACCATCACCCTTGAAATTAACCAACATTAAGTGCCTAGGAAAGGCTGGTAAAACAGATTATTACTCAGCATCATCATACAGACCAATCAGTCTTACATGTATCATGTGTAAACTTATGGAAATAATCATCCTGGAAAGAATAGTAGCCTGCATCGAAAGAAACCGACTGATAGACACAACACAAGAAGACTTCAGAAAGACTGTAGACCGCGAAATTTTCGCGCGTCTTTTTTTCGCGATTTACTGACGAAATCCACATTCGCGCTGGTTTTAGAATTTTTCTCAAAGAATCCAAAGAAATATTAAGACAATGAGCGGCTCTTTTATTGGAGTTTTGTCCCTGATTAGAAAGGAACACCATGTTTAGACTCGGCCACAAAATAATCATACACTTTTAACATAATTTTCTTACTTTCAACCGGAATTTTGAGAGGTATATTTACTCCTATGCAACAGCATAAATGCATGTAGTTTAAATTTTTCACTGTGCTACACTTGAGGAAATTTTAGGGGAATTTTGAGGCCTATATTGTTACTTGTATTCTGCTTATCGAAAGGTCATAAATAATGTTTTCATTGCTGTCATTTTATGCATGTTTTTCAGTCATATATAGAAACTATATTAAAGCCAAACCCATTCAAATTCATTACAGAAAATTTCCATTTGGTTATTTCATTGAAGATAAAACCAACAGTGCCTCTTGCTTGAATAAAAAGTTTCCATGTAAAATGACGGAGACAGTTGCGGGTATATTTACAAGTAAGTATTAGATGTATGTATTAGATTGATATTTAAAGTATCTTTCTCTGCGAAGAAGTATGTTCCTTTAGGTAAAAGGGGAACTGTCGGCACTTCTTTGTATAATGCCTCTCTTTGTCTAAACTTAAAGGCATTGGGTGTAGAGGGGGAGGGTAGCAAAACGCTACTTATCTAGGGGCCCTGCTGTTCAAACTTTTCACAGATTTTGACGTTGTTTTTTTTTCCAGTGTATTTTTGTATAAAGGGAACTGTTCGCACTCCTTTGATTCTTAAAATATGCATATTTAAAAATATTTTGTTCAGCCAAAGATGCACTATTCACCAAAGTTTGTGATACTGATGAAATAAAGCGCCACAGAATGGTTTTAGTTAATGCCTTATGGTATTTAAATGGACACTTTGACAAAATCCTAGACAGAACTGTTCACATGCCAAGCATTGTTCCAATTCCAAAGAGGTATGTGTACAAAAAGCTAATTATGAGACATTTGCTAGAAATATGGGTTTAATAAGTACAAAAGTTTTATATGGCATTTCAATGATTATTTGTAGTAATGGATTAGGGTTATGGTGTTTAATGCCACAATATTTCAATAATGTGACGATCAGTTTTATTGGTGGAGGAAACCAGAGTATCCAGAGAAAACCACTGACCTTCCGCAAGTCACTGACAAACTTTATCTCATTATGTTGTATCAAGTACACCTCGCCTGAGCGGGATTCGAAATTACAATTTTAGTGGTAATAGGCACTGATTGCACAGGTAGTTGTTAAACCAACTGCCAAGCTATCACGACCATGATAGCCCCTAAATTAAAGGGGCATGGCGTTAATATATATGTCAGACAAAATAACATATAAAATAGATTGCTGTTCTTCATCGTGAAGTTATTGTGAAGCCTTCAATCATTAATAAATTATAATAATTAGGATCAGTGATCGGTTTTCTTATTTCAGTCTTTTACTTTGAAATCATTTATATTTGTGAGTACATTGCAAATACATATATGATGTATGGAATTTGTTCTTTCATGTTTCGTCACTTTGACGGGTTTAACGATTTCCAGAAGAAAAAACAGAAAGTACCTATTATGCAATCCAACAATCTAAAGTCACACAGTCAAACTCTTCTTCAACTTGCTTCCAGACAGTTTTGCCTTAACTACAATGAACTAAATCAAGAAACCCTTGCTGTAGCTCTCAATAGTTACAGTAACTTCTTAGACACCACCATCTTCGCTAGCCAAGGATTACGATCTGCTCTCTCCTCTCCACCCTTGGCATATTAAGTCAGAATTTTGTAATTCCCGTGTACCGCCCTCTAGCGGATTTATGAGGTTCAGCCCCTTTGCATTACATCATTATCAACCACTGAGAACGGTTGTACTATTACCTATTCGAAGGGAGAAAATATAGCTGCGCCCAGTGTTTTCAACAAAATTTGTTAAGGTTTTGAAATCGAGACGCTAATTGAAAACCAGAAGAAAGCTATCAAAGCTGTGATTGAAGGAGATGCCGTGTTTGTTGGAACACGAAATGGGAGTGGAAAATCTTTGACTTACGAGAGTTTTCCCGTTGTTAAACCCAATTCCATTGTGCTGGTGATTGCTGGTGACAATAATGTCCGATCAATGTAAACAACTTGAAAATTTGGGTTTCACGCAACATTCATTGGGAAAGATATATCAGAGAATGATTCAATTGAAAATGGGATGTGCGACTTCGTTTTTTGGAGCCGAAACAAAATGGCGGGAAATCATCAAGTCGCATGTATACCAAATCAAGCTGAAATTGCTGATTGTGGACGAAGCACATACAGTAATACAATGGAAAGATTACATACATGTGTTTGTTTTGAAAGAGTTTTGGTAGTTTTTATGTGACTTGGTGTGAGTTGTCAAAAAAGTGGTCCAAGTTATCTTGTCATTGTAATGTGAACATGGATTAAACTTTTTCAGAAGATGTGGTCTGAATTGTCCTTATCACCTTTTGTCAAATAAACAGAGGTACATTTGTATGACAACAGAGCTTAACAAATGTAATTTGTATTTTTATATTGAACAATTAAACACTGGTATAAAAATGTACTGCAACTTTTAGTTATACATGTATGCGTGCATTTATTATTGTGACACCGAGACAACTGCAAAAAATATAAGATTAATGCAGTTTCAGCTCAGTCTTCAACATACATCTTCTACTGAAAACAAAAATGGAAGTTTTATTCGTGCAATAAACATGCTGTCACATTTTTCGCATAAATAAAACATTACAATCATTTTTTAATTTACAGCTCTGATTAACATACAGCTGTAACTTACTGTAGTGTTTATCATGTTCTTTTTGTACGTTTTGTAAATGTCAAATGTTTTGTATTTGTATGCTGAACATTTTCTAAATTAAAGAAAACGTGTACCCGTTTTAAGAGAAAAACGCTGTTTACTACTTTTTTTTCTTGTTTCTACTAAGTCACCATCATCACAAAATAAAAAAAAAATATGGAATATGAAAAAAGAATGGAGTCAACATCCCTTCTCAAAAGTGACTCACTGAACAAAAATCGACATCTACAGGTCACTACATAATTTTCAACAGGACATTTGTAGATAAATCATACAAGTCGTTGACATTGTAGAATGATTGCCGAACATCGGCAACATCTACGCAGTCTATTAAAACATCTTTAATCGAAAAATTGGAATTACACGGAATACATTCTGGTCGTTCCTTAGTTTAACAAATAACTATGAGTAAGTCTACTGTGACCTATGCGACACCTGGTCATAACTACTTGTTCCTTCCGATTTTTACCGTAAGAACAAGGAGTCTTGCTAACTAGGAAATGTATCTTGCCAACGTTTTAAAATATATTTCACTATCAAAGGTTTAAAATCTGTGTATGGAATAGAACAATTGGATATAGACCATTCTTAATAAGATGCTCATTAATATTCATGAGTTCGCGAAAATGAGGCTAAGCTAGGCAAACCTGATAGATAAAATGGGGCATCATCCAGCAGCATCAATAATGATTTTGTGTATTTTATCAGATATTTCTTTTGCATATGTTGACAAATGTATACTCAGAGATAATTGCAGCAGTTCTGGAAAAGAGCAAATAATCAAGGGGAAGGATATGTGCATTCTGTAAAATGTAAGTACAAATTCATTCATTTTGCATTTCTACACGTGCAGTTCCTAGACATGTGAACAAAATCAAGAATGATTGTCAAACAACAAATCTTCCGGTTCAAATCTCTATCAACACTGATTAAATGACCAATTTTGTTTTATAACTATTAAGATATTTTTCTTTCTTTCATATTTTAGAGAGAAAAACATGCGGAAACCATGTTTTATTACCTCAGCTGATCCTATGTAAACAATGTGTAAATATCTAGAATATGCCATGTACTGCTCTCAGCTGGTAATTAACACAAGATAAGGAGATACATTAAAATCGGGTTTATTTGTAGATATAATAAATATTAAAAAAACATTTTCAGTGTCTGATGATGTCAGTGGCTGCTTTGTAAAAGGAAGGTGTTACAGGTCACAAAGAAAGAATGAGAGAACACATTGAATGGTGGTAAGCATATTAAAGAAAACAAAAACAAACAAAAAAACAGTAAATGGTTAAACGTTCAACACTATTTCCCCTACACACTAAATGCATTTTTCTTTGCATATTATTTAAACTAAATATATTGATACAAAAACACAATTATAATGTTTGTTTTATCAAAGGTCTTCTAAATAGGGCTAGAATATTTGCTATTGTCCATATCTGATTCACATAACCTGTAATTGTTAAAGGCCCTGTACTCTGAAATAACTTGTATTCCTTCGCTCGTTTAATGTGGCGTTCCACATGAATCCTCAGACTTGCAATTTTCTGATTGTCTTCAACTTGAGATGAACTAAATTGGCCATCCGCACGCAAGAAATGAGCGGTTGCTATTGTTATACCAGTCCCCTCCAAGAGTTTATTCAAAGCAAATCCTTTGTCTGCCATGATTTGGTCCCCAGGTTCTAAAAGTTCAATTATTCCACATAATTTTGTGATTTCTATATCTGACATGCAACCAGAATATAGTGCAGAAATAAATATTACTGCTCCATGAGGTACTATTCCCACCAAGCCCTTCCAGGTGTTATGACTTTTGTATGAAGAACATGTTTTTGAACTTAGTGCTAAAGAGGAAGGTTTTTCAGTGAATATCTCAGTACAGTCTATAATAACTCTTGTATTTGGATACTGTATTCTAAAGTCTTGTGGCATGTGTTCAAGAATTTGTTCGCAGCTTGGGCAAATGTTTATGCCACTAAGTAAAGAAGTATAGGTAATTTGTCCATGCTATTATTTTTCTGCTAACTGAAGATTTGAGTATTTTAAACCTGACTGTAAGATCCTCTGCAAGGAACCCACATTTCAATCTACATAAAAACATAAAAAGTTCGTCAATTGGCTCCATTGATCTTGGACGACCTCTACTACCTAACGCATCCGATGCAGTATAATATACACTAATCGTCCGTGCGGCAGAAGGCTGTATTGCATTGAAGAATATCATATACAAGTCATAGGTAGGAAAACATGTGTAGAATTCTATCAAATCATCATCATATGAAAACCGAATCTTTCCAGTTCCTGTTTTCCGTCAGTTGGAAAATTTGATCGTCCTTCTTGTTAATCCCGATAACCTTCTGGGACAGTAGTTTTTCAAGGTTCTTTATCATAAAATTGCAGACTGCGTGTTACTATTTCATGAAAGAAAATCTCTCTCTCTCTCTCTCTCTCTCTCTCTCTC
>MJUT01051123.1:473501-494153 GCA_002080005.1 Gigantidas platifrons
GTGCTGTCAAATTAGGACAGGTTTTGTACGAACAAACGTGAAACTAGGGCGTGCTGTCCTGATAGCTTCTTCTAGTTTATATAACGTCATCAGTGTGTCTCGTTTTTTTCAGTAATATACCAGTATTACCAATAGTAATAGATTAAATCGTGTCAACAGGGGATTATCAAATACAAACCCTTGACTCTTGACATACCCAGTCATGAGGCCATAGAAAGTTTCGTATAATATACCAATCTTGTATTCATTTTGATATGTGTTGTATCATTGTTTTCTTTGTTTTGTTTTTGTTTTTTTTTAAGATTTAACAACATATCGTTGTGGCCATATCATTCACGTTTGACCGTCCTATCGAATACAAGGTCAACGATACTATGAACTTTGACATGACCTCAAAAGAGGATGATGTTAGATGCTAGTGTAGTGCAAAAAATAAAACACAAACTAAACAATTAAAAATGACACAACGTATAATTAATTTTAATTAGATTAGTTACTAATTAATAATTGTGACGTCTTAGGGACTGGTCATTGTTTATCTGGTTAAGACATCATATTTTAATTAGATTAGCATTGTAATAATTGTGCCATTGTTTATCTATATAAGGTATAATATTTAAATTAGATTAGCACTGTAATAATTGTGA
Source organism: Gigantidas platifrons (assembly GCA_002080005.1). Taxonomy (NCBI): domain Eukaryota; kingdom Metazoa; phylum Mollusca; class Bivalvia; order Mytilida; family Modiolidae; genus Gigantidas; species Gigantidas platifrons. The sequence goes on from MJUT01051123.1 coordinate 474,149, forward strand.
CAGCTTAGGGACTGGTCATTGTTTATCTGTATAAGAAATAAGATTTTAATTAGATTAGCACTGTAATAATTGTGACAGCTTAGGGACTGGCCATTGTTTATCTGGTTAAGACATAAGATTGTAATTAGATTAGCATTGTAATAATTGTGACAGCTTAGGGACTGGTCATTGTTTATCTGGTTAAGACATAAGATTTTAATTAGATTAGCATTGTAATAATTGTGACATCTTAGGGACTGGCCATTGTTTATCTGTATAAGACATACGATTTTAATTAGATTAGCACTCTAATAATTGTGACAGCTTAGGAACCGGCTATTGTTTATCTGGTTAAGACATAAGATTGTAATTAGATAAACACTGTAATAATTATGACAGCTTAGGGACTGGCCATTGTTTATCTATATAAGGCATAATATTTCAATTAGATTAGCACTGTAATAATTGTGACAGCTTAGGGACTGGCCATTGTTTATCTGGTTAAGACATAAGATTTTAATTAGATTAGCATTGTAATAATTGTGACATCTTAGGGACTGGCCATTGTTTATCTGTATAAGACATAAGATTTTAATTAGATTAGCATTGTAATAATTGTGACATCTTAGGGACTGGCCATTGTTTATCTGTAGAAGACATAAGATTTTAATTAGATTAGCACTCTAATAATTGTGACAGCTTAAGAACTGGCTATTGTTTATCTGTTTAAGACATAAGATTTTAATTAGATTAGCATTGTGATAATTGTGACAGCTTAGGGACTCAGTATGATTTAATTTAATACAATTTTTTGTTTCAAAATTGATGTTTCTATCTTTCTCGGTTGCAACTAGGAACTCACCATTTTGTTTTTTTCTGGATGAGACATAGGATTTCTTGTTCCGGTATTAATTTATAAAAGGCAAAAAAGGAAAGCACGGAATATTGACACATCTATAATAAATATTCCTGGCCAGACAGGAGACATACTATTTGTTTCTCAGCCCCATCCCCCAAGATAATAACATGGTGGCGTCTCAGTATGATTTAGTCTAATACAATTTTCGTTTCAAATTTGATGTTAGTATCTTTCTCGGTTGCAACTACAATTAACTCTGTATCTCCAAATATGTAGTCTACTTGTAAGGGTCGACTCAGTGTTGATGGGTTTGGTATTTTTATTTCCAGAGTACCTATTTTCCGACAATTTGTGTCGTTGTAAAACTCAGGGAAATCCTCACTAGATGTTATAATAACAAGATAACATGTGTGCTCCTTCGGTTTTGCGTACAATTCTTTTGAAAATCGTGTTCCGACCGGAATGCTTTTATTCTGCGTAACAATTAACGAGAATACTCCGGAGCAATAATACGTATCATAGTGCTGAAATTTCCTTGATTTCGGATGTTTTTCCTCATTAAAAAGGTCATCAAGGATAACCCCATACGTCTTCCGAGTAACACGGCTAGGGATTACTAATGGATAGTGTCCAAATAAGACAGCTCCGAGTAACACTGATAAGCCTGCATCAACAGGAACGATAACTTTGGTCGATAGAAAATATTGTTGCACTTTGCGATGCAAAATTTCACAATTAGCAAATCCACCAACCAATATTATCATTGATATATCATCTGATATCAATGACCGCATTACTCTTTCAATTTCATTTAAAATAGTAGATGTTATCGAATCAAAAATTCCACTTACAATATCTGCGTCTAAAAGGATCTCTTCCTCTTCAATGGGAACAGAGAGTTCCGAAAGATTCATGCCAAAATGTGTTTTAAATAACTTGTCTAGTACTGTATAATTGACTCGAAATGGTACCGTTCTGGACGTTAATGTATCGATGGTCATTTTCGTTTTTTCGACGTCATAGTACATGTCTAAATATACATTCGGTTTCTCAGTTTGCAGTATAGACAGTACGTTATTATTCGGTTTCTCAGTTTGCAGTACGTTTTTTTGCAGTGCATTCTGGATCGCTTCCATTAAGGCTTCATCTACGGACACACCCCCAACTCCTTTGCCAGAAGCTTTAGTGAGTTCTTTAAGCGTTCCATCGGTTTGTTTTTCATGCACTGTAATATCAGTTGTTCCACCTACAAAAACATAAATGGTACACGCCAATCGTTTAATTATTTTATTTGAATTCCAATTTCGAACATAATTCACGAGTTGACAATGTGCTACATTATTTTCTTCGGATTAAAAAAATATATAGTTGCTATGCACTTGTTCAATTTAGATTGAAACAATATTGTTTTAAGCTATCAAAATATACCAATTGTTTGGTCTTGAGTTCCTGATTCCACAAATACTGTGTAGCAAAGTATATTTCACTTCCGGCTTAACGATATTTGACTTCCGGTATAAAACACGTGCCAGTTGATAGTCCTTTGTCTTCTGATTCAAATTGAATACGGGGTCGTCGTGGTCATGATCGTATCGCAGTTGGATTTATGACTGCTTGAGTAATCAGTGCATATCACCACTACCTCTGTGAGTTCGAATCCTGCTAAGCAGAGATGTACTCGATGCAACACTATGTGATGAAGTTTGTCAGTGACTGGCAACAGGTCACGTGGTTTTCTCCGGTTTCCTCCACCAATACAACTGACCTCCACGATATAGCTGAAATATTGTTGAAGTGGCGTTAAACACCATAACCCTCAAATTAAATATGACCCCTAGCGAATTTTTAATTCCGGTATCATAAAATGTCACCTCCGGTCAGAAAAAATATACCCTTTAACGGTTAATGGACTCTTTTTTTTTATTACAAAGACCATGACCTTTGACCTTGAGGTTGCCATCTCGGTCATATAATTGGATGTTCCATGCTCACAATATAGACAACAAACATTAATTTGAGTTCAGTTTAAATATTGTATTATACCTCCAATATCGACGACCATATATTTTGTACCGGGTGATGGTTCTTGAAATCCCTCAGATATATCGTTTGGTCTTACAGTTTTAAGGTAGTTACAATACACCGATGCCGCTTCCGGTTCTAAGGCTATTATTATTTGATGACCTAGTATACCAATCTATCAAATAAAATCGTTAGTAAAGCAGGAACTGTCTACCCTTCCGGAGCACCTGAGTTCACCCTAGGTTTTTAATCTAGTTAGTGTTACTCGATCTTTAGTTTTATATGTGTTTTGTAGATCGCTGTTTGTCCTTTTGCACTTTTTAATTTGGCCATTGCGTTGTCTGTTCTTCATTGACATTCATTTAAAAAGTTCACTAAGTGCAAGTAACTCAGATGATGAGTTTAATGTACCAATCAAGTCTGATGAAATTTTAAAAGCAATTAAAACTCTAAAAAATGGCAAATCAGCAGCCATTGATTCAGTTTCAAATGAAATGATTAAGTATGGTATGCCATTATTACTAGAACCCTTCACTAAACTTTTCAACTTGATATTTATGAAAGGAACCTTCCCTAAAGCATGGAATGAAAGTTTCATAACATTAATTCACAAAAAGGGCAACAAATCTGATCCCTCAAACTATAGAGGCATCTCTATTACCTCTAATTTAGGAAAGCTTTTTAACAAAATAATTCACGCAAGACTCATAAAATTTATTGGTTCTAATAATTTAATATGTGAAAATCAAATTGGATTTAAAGAGAATTGCAGAACTGCTGATCATATATTCTTGCTTAAATCATTAGTAGATCATTATAAGGCTAAAAAAGAAGGTATTTGCTGTCTTCATTGATCTACGAAAGGCTTTCGACACTGTTTGGAGGGGGGTCTATTCTATGTGCTACTGCAGCACCACCTCCCATATAAATTATTTAATATTATTTATTCTATGTATCATGAGACTAAATGTAGGATTAAATTCCAAAATGGCATTAGCCATGATTTCACATCAACTTGCGGAGTAAAGCAAGGTGACGTTCTAAGTCCCACTTTGTTCAATTTATATATTAATAACCTTGTGAATGATCTTAAAATTGGGCATACCCATCCACTAGTAGTAGGTGATGTCACAGTTACATCCCTATTATATGCTGATTACATTATTTTAGTATCAGAATCTGAAGAAGGATTACAAAATGGGTTAAATGTGTTAAGTGAATTCTGTTCCTCCTGGAAATTGGAAGTTAATACAAAAAAAAATCCAAAATAATGATATTTAACTCTAATGGTAAATCATTCCTCAATCACTTTAAATTGGATAATGAATACTTAGAGACAGTTAAATCATACTGCTACCTTGGTGTTGCTGTTAGCTACACTTGCAACTTGAGCCAAACTAGCAAAAACCTAATGGAAAAGGGCAGAAAGGCATGGTTCAAAATTAAAAGGACAATTACTCTAAACAATCCTTGCAATCTTCTTGAAAACTTTTTGATTCCCTGGTTGTCCCTATCATCCTGTATGGAAGTGAAGTTTGGGGTTTAGGTAATAAATTCAGAGATTCTGACCCTTTTTAACACCTACATCTAAAATTTATAAAATAAATTTTAGGGGTACAGTGTAAAACTACTAATGTAGCTTGTCTAGCAGAGACAAACATAACTCATTTGTATCTAAAAATCAAACTTTCAGCTATAAAATTACTTGATCATGTGATACAGGAGATGTTGAGAACGAATATCATTTCTTTTCAACTTGTCCACATTATATATCTTTAAGAAAAACATTCTTACAAAAAGTTAACATTAAAATAGTTAACTCAAACATTTCATTAAGACACATGTCTTTACTTTTTAATAGTAGTTTGCTGGTCACTCTTAAAATTACAGTCAATTTTTTAAATGATTGTTTCTTAATGAGAAAGGCCATTTAGAAACTGAGGCTATTTTAATATACTTAGTAGTACTAAATACCCCTGTCATTCCATGAGTCTGTTATTTTGTATTGTTTCAGTTTATCCCATAACCATTTATTGTAAATGTGTTCGTGCAAATATAATATTGTCTATTGTCTATTGTCTATTTAATATTTTTTATAATGATTGAAGTCATCGGATCTGGAACTAATATCATACATATGACAAATTTAGTGTCACGAAGACTGAATATATTATGTATTAAGTTCAAGATTATAGCTTTCTTTATAACCACATTGTTACTCATATGACAACTTCACCCGGTTATATATGAGGGTTGTCATGTTACTATGTGAAAAACACTTGCATGACCCCATCATTTCGATAAGAGGGGAGGGTTGGATATATAAAACTAGTTTAACACCACCACTTTTTATTGAAATGCCTGTACCAAGCCAGGAAAGCGAGCGGTCGTGTATTTGTCTGTTAATTATTTTGACTATGCCTCTTTTTACAATTTTGATACATGTACTTGATCTTGGAATTGTTCCAACATTGTCTTATTTTCTTGTTTTCTTTTTTTTTTTTATCTTATTAAATAATATACCTTTCTTTACACATTCCAGATTTCATTATACATTTATGTGTTTTCATATGAGTTATTTCCCTTACAAGCGGAAAGGACAAATAATTTGGGTACAGTTAAACCTGTCCTATGTGACCTTCCAAGAGAACAGTGAAATATGGCCACATAAGGCAGATGTTCGCTTAATACATGTTTAATGGATATGACATGCACTGTGAAGGGAAAGACAATTGAGGTTACATAACACAAGTTATTGCTTAATAGAGGTGGTCACTAAAGCAGGTGTGACTGTATAACTTTTCAGGTGGTATCATACACTTCATGTAAAATTTGATCTGCTCGTTCAACTTGATCTGCTCGCTTAACTTTCTTTTTTTTGGCAGTGTGTTTGAATATATGCACTGCAATAAATATCAAAATTTTAGCAATTTCCAACCAACAGACTCAGAGCTATAAATTCACTAGCCACATGGCTCAGCTTTTCTCTCTGTGATTTTGATCACCGAGATACTTGAAATCTGCATACAAACATCATATGATCAAAACGTTCAACTGATTTTAAAGAGTCATCTCCCTGTAGTGTATGGTACCCCCTTAAATAATGTGTAGGTACTTATTGAACCCCTTAAAAATCATTGTATAATTTTACAGCGACTAGTTATTAGGGATAGGGTTGCGGTGTTAAAAACCACTTTCATCAATTTTCAGTTATGTGGTGGCGGCCAGTTTCATTTATGGAGGAAACCGGGGTACCCGGAGAAAACCACCTAAACTGAAAAATATATACTCTATTTACAGGTGCTGCTGGAACGTTGCTACATGTACGTATAAATTGAAAGTCCACAGTGGAAAAATTGATATAATCTTACCTCTTGAGCACATTCTCTCATGAACAACTTTGCATCGTCTTGCCATATTGCGGGCACTGTTAACACCCATCGTATTTTGTCTTCTGTAAAATCTGGGTATTTTGCTGTCGATTCGATCTTTTCGATTAATTTGGTTTTCACTGCCAATATTGCCTTAGAAAACACCGTTTTTGCACTAATTTTAGTATTGCCAGTGACGTCAGACAGCATCAATTTGCTCAGAGGTTCCTGTCAAAATAATTATTAATAAACCGCATCGGTAGCATAATGATTAACGTGGTCGCATCGAGTGTGGTAGATCGTGGGTTCGAGCCCCAATCGGGCCAAATCCAATACTATATCATTGGTATTTGTTGCTTCTCCGCTAAGCACCCAGCATTTACCAGAAATAGCAAAGACTGATAATCGGAATCAGGCTAATGTGTCCAAATGGCTCGATACGTCTTTCCACAGTCTGTTGTTTCAGTGAGCTAGCACTATAAACATTCAACTAAGTGGGTTGACCTAGTGTAAAGAGGGCCTCATCATCATCATTTCATTGCTTTGATGATCTTTTTCTCGAAATGATATAGCGAAAAAATGCTGAGTTGGCGTTAAACAACGATCATTCTCTCACTCAACAATGGTAAAATGACAAAGGACAAAAAAGACAAACAATGGTCCATACAACACTACATAGAAGACTAAATGTGAGCAAAACGAAGTCCACTAAAACCTCGGATGAACTCGGTTCTTCGGAAGGGTTCACATTTTCTCCACAAATTGAACCCGTCGTGTCACTCTTTTTTTCCGGATTTGTGTTGTTTTGGCCGATATTTGGTATGTAATATTTGTATACTGTATTCTCGCATGATTTAACTAACCAATCTCATATAACTTGAGTCAGAAAATAATTTGCCGACCGTGAATATCACCAAAGGGATCACTTGATTCGATTGCAAGGTCGATATTTAGATATTTTGAAATACTTTTTTAATTCGGATTCCACGCATTTAAGATCAAACGAATGCTTTTATAAGCGATGAACGAAATCTGTGATTTAAGATTTAAGACATTTCGCAGGAACATAAAACAAAGACAACTACAAAAATGAAGCTTACGAATAGACGCTATGGTAAGATAGACAACTCTTGTAACTAAACCTTAGAGAATACCGAGGAGGTAATACAAAATGGACAATCCAGGGAAACTGGTAACATAAGGTACACAATACGAAGAAAAACAAACACAGCGTGTGTTGGACACCACCATACGGAAACAAACACAAATAACGTAAATAAGACATGGTCCCCATCCCCTTAACCAGCAACTGGAAGAAAAGATGAATCGAACATTATTTCTATGCAGAAATTGTAAGGAACGTCACAACACGGAATTCAGAACGTAAAGACACATAATAATAGTTAGCATTGTCAAAACTAGTAATGGAAATGCATTAATTAATTTACGTAGAACACGCGCTGAAGTCTCCGGAAGTTATCTTGTGTCATTTCCGGTACTATCCAGGTTTTGTATGTTTGCTTTGTTTGACTTGTTTGTGTGTCCCGTAGCTGTTTTGCATCAAAATCGATAATTAATTGCAACGGAAATATCTTTACGTAATGATTCATGTTTTATGGTGTTTGTATCTCTCAACGGAGGACGTACGTCATACGTCTAAGCCCGGGGCCCCCTCAAGTAAATCATTTGAGGAACTGGTTACATGTGTATTGTACATGTTGCACATTGCGTTCGTCATCTTACCTTATTTTTGTATAGATCCATCTTAAAATTATGGAAGAAACAATACTTTTCGTGCTCATTTTCTGCCCTTAGTTGCGTATACTGGTATTCAGCATCATATCCAAAGGAAATAAGCTGGCCCTTCTTATCAAGAAGTATGCATGTTTTTGTTTTTGACATGTCCTGGCTCACCAATCCCTTTTCGTTCCAAATGAGTTCACAGCTGATATCAAGTGGGTTAGACTTAAATCCTGTAGTCGTTGAATATCCACATCCGGTCGTAGATGTTCCTATGTCGATAGCTGCTACAAAGTCGAAATAGCTTTGATTTAGACAACATTTGTGAATACTGTCTTTCTCTTGTTGACATTTTGTGTCTTGTTGACCTTTTGGTTCTTGTTGACCGTTGGTATCTTGTTGATATTTTGTGTCTTGATGACTTTGTGTGTCTTGTTGACCTTTTGTGTCTTGTTGACTTTTTTCACTTTGTTTTGGAATCGAATCACATTTGCCACGTGCTGCACTGATGACGTCATTGTCTGCTTTCCTAGTCATCTGTAAGAGAATGAAATGGAATATACACGATTATTGGTATTTAAGCACACATTTAGCAATATTCCTTACAATTTATGCAGATGCCCACTATGGCAAAGTTTGAAGGTACCATAAGGGATGATCAGAAGATATGCCTCTAAGATTCATTGATTGATTTTTTGGTGTTTAGTGCCACTTGCAGCAATATTTCAGCTATATCATGGCGACCAGTTTTAGTTGTGGAAGAAGCCGGGGAACCACTGACCATGGGCAAGTAACTGGTATGAGTTGTTAGGTAATCCAACTACCTAACTCATTGAACCACCCGTGTCCTCTATGCATCTAAAAACAGACAATGTAATGACTAAGCAAAAAAAAGGACGAAAATCAAAACAGTGGTTCACAAATCTCACAGAAAGTTAATGATTGCGCAGCACAAACATCCCTAAAACCTAGGTAAATGCAGGTGTTCTGGACTGATGACCAGTCCCTAGTTGCCAGTTCGATTTTCATGTGTGGCGAGCTGTACACAATAATGCTAGAGTGATAGAACTCACAACTTTAGTGTTCATAGGTACTGATTACACAGGTGATTATAAACATAACTATAATACGATAACCGGCTCTGAAACTACAAATAAAAGTAAAATTCAAAGGAGAAAACAATACATCTAGAACGTATGCTATCTAATTATAGTGCTGCATATAATTGTTTTTAATTTCAAAATGGTGTCACCTGTGACATTTGAAAATAGATCAGACATAATGTTGACATTGTAGAATGTCTGATGAACATCAATAACATCTACACAGTCAATTAAAACATGTTTCAGTGAATAATTAGAATTACACGGAATACATTTCAGTCGTTCCTCATTATTAACTAAATAACTATCAGTAAATCTATCATGATCTATTTGACATCTGGTCAAGATAATTTGTTCCTTTCTAATTTTGACATTAAGAACAAGGAGTCTTGCCAACTAGGGAATGTATTTCGTGTAGTTTTCTTGAATTTCATAATAAATAAATAATTTAAAAAATGATGATGATAATAATAATAATACGTGTAATAACAATAATAATAATAATAATAAATAAATAAATAAATAAATAATAATGCTAATAATAATAAGGGAAAAATAAAAGTCCACAGAATTTTAGAGAAATAAGAAAACAAATAACATGGGGAAAAGTATATAACATGTTAAGGCAAATGTTTAATAAATGTTAATTGGATAAAAAGTGGAATTATTCTTATTAATGATATCTTAGATGAATATGGTCGTATTTCAGAATATAAAATTATAGCAAAATTAAGAAACAAACACAACTGGATATCGGAATTTTAATGCTTTGAAAAAAAGCAATCCCAAAACAGTGGAAAGAGATTATCATAACACAAGATTCAATAAAAACTCAAGTAATTTCGAAAAAAGTATGTTAAAATAGCAAAATATCAGATCTAAAATTTACAAATAAAAAACAAAGAAGTGTATAAAATATTATTAGAATCTCAATTAAAAGAAAATCCCATAGCTTATACTAAATGGGAAAAATGTTTATAGAAGGACAGAATGCATACTTTGACAAGTAATAAACAAACTTTATGTTTCACTTTTAATTATTTAGAGTTAAATAAATAAAAAATATTTAAATGGAAACTTATTCACTTTATATTACCATGTATTGTTAAAACAATGAAGAATAGTAAATGATAGTGACAGTCATGTGTAAAGATAATGAAAATTACAAACACTTTTACTTTGATTGTAAATATTACAAAATATATTGGGAAAAGGTGAAAAAAATGACAACACATCTTTATATAGGAGATCATGTTTTTAACCTGGACACTCTTGTTTTTGGCTACAAAATATATAACCTTATAACCTTAATATTGTTTTTCGATTTATAAAGCCTATTATATCAAAAACAAAGGAAAGTAGATATTATACACCTATTTACTGGCTATGAGGACAATAAACTTGCTATTGTCCGAATAGCCAGTAAATAAGTGTTTTATTATACCAAAGGCAATCTAGGAAATCTGAGAAAATATGGCTATTAAAAAGACACAAATAGAAGTTCTTAATAGTAATATTAAGAAAAAAATATCAACAATAAACATGTTTTTTAAATTGCCAGTAAATATTTCAGCGGCAGTCAATAGTCTTGAAATCTATTGACCGGTCAATAGTCTCAGTGTTAAAAATGTGAAACAATAGCATTTTTATTTCTTTAAAAAAGCTTTAAGAAAGTATATACTGAGGTATAATAAATTTAGAATATTTAAGGATGAGGTAAATAATGTGTTCGATTAAAATATTTTTAGAAAAGTAAAAACAGGTAATTGTATAAGCAAAGCACATGTATATCACATGAGTTCAGAATTCCTGTAATGTCACGTGATTTCACATGTGGAGAGAAAACAATCAATAATTGAAACATCATCATTTATACTGTAGCAAATTCAATACTTACGTATCACAAATAAAACATTGTACAACTGATAGAAGTAATCCCTTAAATCATATATATCATTTTTAACAATTAGAAAATAAAGCGAACTACCACCAAAATAGAAAAAAGAAACATCGCAATCATGCACGTAAACCACGAGTATGAACAATTAACCTTTCGATCGTGATCGGTTTGAAAATGTCAAAAATTCCGGATACTGTCAATACAAAAATGCATGTGAAATCACTATAGACAGCTATTATGTGTATTAAATTTCATAATAATATACAGTTAACGACCGATTGTGAGAGAAGTAGCAAGTTTATTGTCCCCCGAAACACAAACTATTTCCCGACGCTAAGCGGAGGGATATAGTTTGTGTTTCGGGAGCCAATAAACTTGCTACTTCCCGAAATAATCGGTTTTTAGCTGATTTATTATACCATAGCAATTGAAGAACAACAATAAAAGGCGTTTTCCTCTGTGATATGATTATTTCTAGGTTATTAAACTCATACTGATGAAGAACAGTAAAATAAGGCTTCCGAAAGTATTTTAGACCAATCAAATGAAAGGATTTGAAAAATACGGGAAATATGAACGTGCAAAATTGCGGATAGGGAAATAGTTCACTTCCGGGGAAATAGTCTTTTAGGGGAAATTAGCAAATCTATCACTGTTAATTTTTATGATAGTAGTAAAAATACTGTAAAAGTATAATAACAAAATATATTTTATATTATCTTTAAAAAGTGTACTAACAATATTTATTTTGAAATAATCTTCACTAAATAGCAAATCCCTTGCTATTTAGTGGATAACCACTAGGGATACTAGGAAAGAGATGTATACCCAGTGAATCGTTAACAGCAATTTAGTTGCAATACAATCATTTGTGTTTAAAAAAAAGATAATAATAATAAAAATCATAATGATAATAATAATTATAACAATAATAATAAAAATCATTAATAATAATAATAATATTAATAATAATAATATTAATAATAATAACAAGATATTATATGATCTGAAGAGTCATAATATGGCTCCCAAACCATGGATATCAATTCCCAACATCAAAATCTACTTGAAAACCAAATTTCGCTCAAATCGGAGGATTTTGTATTTTGGCGGCCATTTTGGATTCAAAATGGCCGATATAGCATACCAACAATGGATATCAATTCGCAACATCATATTCTGCTTGGAAACCAAATTTCGCCCAAATAGGAGGATTTTTGTATTTTGGCGGCCATTTTGGATTCAAAATGGCTGCCATTGCAAACCAACGATGCATATCAATTCGCAACATCATAGTCTACTTGGAAACCAAATTTCTCCCAAAGCTGAGGATTTTTGTATTTGGCGGCCCTTTTGTACCTTGGTTACCATGGCAACGGCCGTCATTTTGAATTTTTTTTAACCCCCTATAGCTGCCACACACTACGGTGGATATTCCTACAAAGTTTCATGAAGTTTGATGAAATTAATCCAAAAATATTTTTAAATTCCCCCTTTTTTGTTTCCATGGCAACTGCGGCAAAGTTTGTCCAACCGATTCCGATTTTTTTGGCTTATCTCGTTCCACAAGATGTGGATATTGTTCCTATCAAGTTTCATCAATTTTTGTTCGGCGAGTAACCTGCTATGATCATTTTTGTGTTTTTTATAATTTTTTAGCATATTGGCGGCCATTTTGAAATTTTTAAAACCCGGGGCACAACTTTGAGTGATGATCTATTTGTGTGTCAAGTTTCAAAGGGATCCGCTGTACGGTTTCCGAGAAAAGCTCCGGACAAAATTTGATGCGGAAGAAAAAGGTGGAATAATAATAATAATAATAATAAGAAACAGAGCAAAAACAATCTGTCTCACAAACTTCGTTTGGGAGCCATAATAATAAGAAACAGCAAAAACAATATGTCTCACAAACTTCGTTTGGGAGCCATAATAATAATAAAATTAAATATCAAAACTCACCACAATTTTGTCAATTTCATTTTCAGGTTTTACATGTACCTCTTTAGATTTATTCTGAAACAACAACAATCTGAATAACTTGACAATTGCCAAGGTGTATATCTGTCTGCATGGTGTTACATTATACATGTATAAGAAAAGTAGGAAAAAAAACCATCACTTGTTACACTTCTGATCTGGTTTATTAATTGTATGGGCCATACATGTAGTAGCCGTGATGGTATGGTTTTCTCTGGGTACTCCGGTTTCCACCACCAATTAAACTTACCGCGTATTGTGTGTTACTTATAAGAAGCTGGAACTGCACACCCTTCGAGAGCATTTGGTTGATGTTATTTGATATGATTTTTGGTGTTTAACACCACTTTCAACAATATTTCAGCTGTATCATGGCGACCAGTTTTAGTAGTGGAAGAAAGCCGGAGTACCTGGAGAGAACCACTGACCATGGGCAAGCAACTGGTAAACTTTATCACTTGCGGCTGAGAGTCGAGTGCACCCTTTTTATAATTTACAATACCGGGCGCGAACCCACACCGCATTGGTTATAGACTTGTATGAGTTAATAGGCAATTCAACTACTAAACTCATTGAGCCATGCTAGGCTTCGAGAGCATTTGGGTTCGTTTCAGCTTTCTGTTGTGTGTTCTCATTTGTTTTTGTTATTTGTGTTCGTTCTGTGTTGTGTATTTAATGTTCCTTGAGTCTCTTGTTCATTTGTAAGATATCTACNCATGGCGACCAGTTTTAGTAGTGGAAGAAAGCCGGAGTACCTGGAGAGAACCACTGACCATGGGCAAGCAACTGGTAAACTTTATCACTTGCGGCTGCGAGTCGAGTGCACCCTTTTTGTAATTTACAATACCGGGCGCGAACCCACCGCATTGGTTATAGACTTGTATGAGTTAATAGGCAATTCAACTACCAAACTCATTGAGCCATCCTGGGCTTCGAGAGCATTTGGGTTCGTTTCAGCTTTCTGTTGTGTGTTCTCATTTGTTTTTGTTATTTGTGTTCGTTCTGTGTCGTGTATTTAATGTTCCTTGAGTCTCTTGTTCATTTGTAAGATATCTACTTTTTTTTTAATTTTTGCATATAATTAAATAATTGTTTTCAAATAATTTGATAAATGTTGCTACAATACTAATATTGGAGGAGATTTTCTAGATTTTCCATTAATCTAATGGTGTGATATATTAATACAACTGCTGTCATATTTTGATGATAATAAATAAAAATACAGTCAAGCCTGCATTAAGAGGTCACCTTTGGGAGAAGAAAAGGGGCCTCACACGACAAGTGACCTCTTAAAAGAGGTTCAATTCATATGAAATTATCTATGACAGGCCAAGAAAAAATGACCTCTTAATACATGTGACTGCTTAATAGAGGTGACCGCATGGACAGGTTTGAATGTACTCACATTTCCCATTTGGCCGTTTACGTTTCAACAGCTCACTACGCAAACTCTTCTGCAAATATATCAAATAATATAATATATATGCTAAATGAAAATACAAAAGACATGTTAAAAAACTTGGAGAAAAGACAAGTTATAATAATTATAATTGATTTTATATTGATTATATTTGTCAATATAACACATCCTTTCCTTATATCATGGTCGATAGTAGCATTGATTAATGAAACCAGAGTCCATGGCAAAATTTACAACTTTTCGGTCTCCATGAATTTGTTAACAGCTACGGAGTACCTGTGTCACAATGACCAGGGTATGTTCCGTTTGTCGTAATCACAGTCCGGTGCTCTCCTCATTGATGACTTATCACTGGAATTGTTACTAGAGTAACACGACGGGTGTCACTCGTGGAACAGGAATTGTTCACCCTACCGGAACACATGAGTTCATTTTACGGTTTCTAGTGGAGTTCGTGTTTCTCGATCTTTAGTCTTCTGTGTAATGTTTTCATATATCTTAGTTTGTGCTTTTTGCCAACGTGCTGTCCCTTATTTGTTGGTCATTGTATTGTCTGTCCTTTGATTTACGGATTTTAATTAACCCATTGGTATCTTCACGTTTTTCTTACTACGCAAGAAAAATATGTAAATTTGACAACCTAATAAAGGTGTGTAAAGTGTAGAACACAGCAAATGTGTGTAAAGTGTAGAACACAACACAGGTGTGTATATGTTATAACGGAAAACACAAACGTGTGTAAATTGTAAAACACAACAAAAATGTGCAAAATTTACAACGCGAAATTTTCCAAAAGCGACAAACGTGTGTACATTTTACAAAGCAGCAAAAGTGTATGAATTTGTCATGCGACAAACGACAAAAGATTTACAGCGCCAAACGTGCATAAATTTTTCAAAGCGAAAAAAAGTGTACATTTTACAAAGCAATAAAAGTGTGTATATTTTACAAAGATACAAACTAGATGTAATTATTCAGAGAGATAAAGGTGCATAAAATTTACAGAACGATAAAATAATTGATATACTACAAAGCGTCAAAGGGATGTACATCTTACAACACGACAGCAATGTGAAAATTTTAAAAATCGACAAAAGAGCGTATATTAAACATGCCGAGGTGTACTGTGAAAATGTATGACAGTGTCAGTGGCAAGTCGACTGTTTCCAGTAGATAGTCTACCAATCACTGACCAGCACGACATTGGACATCTGAAATACTGCTGATTGTTTTATTAATCATCCAATAATCCTGAATTGAAAGCAGGTATGAAATAATGAAAGTATGTTTGAAATAACGAAAGTAGGTTTGTAATAACGAAAGTAGGTTTTTTCCGTAGAAGATTTTACGAGTGTGGTTTAATATCATAGTAATTAAAATAACATTGAAATTACTCACATGACGGCAGTTGTCATCCTATACAAAATTCGTCAATATCTGTTTAATTCATGCAGCAACAATTCGATCAAGGTAACACAGGGTCAACTTAATTCCGAAAAAACGGAATTATCTGTAAAAGTGATTCGTTACGCCACATCTAGTAAATAATCTAGTTAGAAACATATAACATTTATCATTTTTGTAACCTTTAACGATATATCAGCTGGTGGACGGACTGCTAGACGAAGGTATCATCCGCCGAGCTTGGAAACTGCCATGGTTTATCACATATGTTTATTACTGAACTATGCAGTGCATAAATAATATATATATATATATATATATATTTCTTTTATTTTATTAACATTAAAGTTATTCTCAATAAGTCATAAGCTGATTTCCTGATTTCTTGAAAGTGGCGTTAATGATCCAAAATGAATATACAATTGTTGCCTTTATCTTAGATAAATAATAGTCCCGCTGAAAGCATAACGCGCCTCATTAGCATTGAATTAGTACGCCAGTTTAACAGAACTAGTATGCCGGTGTAACAGAATGAAGTTAACATTTTCTTTGTATAGTTGTGTTATTTACATTTAGAAAAAGATTGTAACTTGCCAAAGGTAAGTTTCTCTATATTTATATTTTTATCAGACTGTCTATGTTTGTTCGCTGGTTTTATGGTGTTTATCAGGGAATTGTGGTGTTGAACGCCACATACAACAATATTTCAGTTATATCGTGGCGGACAGTTTTATTGGTGGAGGATACCAGAGGCCCGGAGAAAACCACCGCCCTGTCGCAAGTCACTAACAACTTTATCACATGGGATAACCTCGGGTTCATGTTGTTTGCTCATTAGTTTTCTGTGTAGTGTTTAGTAGATCACTGTTTGTCTCTTTGTGCGTCTTCTTATGCCAATTGTATTGTCTTGGCTTTACGGATTCTGATTACGAACTCTACTTGTCGAGGATGTAATTTTATTTTGACGTCAACGTTGGAATGAACGTTCACAAATGTTAAACAAGTCGTCATTAGTCACTTTATTCAAAACAATCAAATAACAAATAAATGTTGGAGAATATCGATGGGACAATCACAACTTTGACAATCCAGAGAAACTGGCAACACAGGGTACACAAGACGACGAAACGCAAAGTAAAACCAGATCACAATATGTGTTGGATACCACTATGCACGAACAAACACATACAACGTAAATAAGACACGAACCCTCCTACAAACATCTGGAGGTAATGACGAACCCAGCATCGTGTTTATGCGGGTTTCTGGAATAACCTACATTATTATATAGATAGGTGTGAATTATGGGGATTTATCCGTGAAATAAATTCCGGTATTTCACATGTGAAATATCAGTTTTTTTCCGCCGGAACTACTTTTGCAAAATTGTAAGTGTGGTGATTACGTCCCTTGTTGTGCAATGGTGAATACACGATTGTAGGCTGAACAAATTCCGTGAAATGTTATCGATGACTTTGGCACATAACCAAGATGACGTCATTGACGTCATATAAAGACTTCCAGTTTGAAACGTAAAGATTAGACGCTATTTGGCTTCGTATACGCTTCAATTGTGATTTAATTTAACTAAAATAAGCTTTCAAGGTAAGCATTTTAATTATTTTTGTACATTGTTGTAAATATGAAAAGTGGGATTTCAGATTTTCAAGATGGCAGATCCTTCCAGCTGAACCCTGTAGTATCATTGCTCGTAGATTCACACGCGTGCAATCAAATATACAAATAAAAATAATAATAATTAAGAAATTTTGAAAGTCTATATAATAAACAGTATAACTAAATCATACATTTTGAATATCAAAATAAGACCATTCGTGACCGAATACGCATTAACGATTAAACTCGTGGACGGAACAAGTTCCGCCCACTCGTTTAATCATTATGCGTACTTCGGTCACTCGTCGTCTTATTTTGATATTCAAAATATACGATTAGTTATACTATTTTTATCTTCGTGTGCTAATTGTTAAAAGAACGGAAAGCTAAATTATTAATTATTAGGAGCAAGAAAATCAAATGTCTAAACAGGATAGCAAAGATCGTCTTCTTTAGTTTTAATAAATTATATTATTTAGGACTGTAATTTCAAACATAAATATATCAAACCAACTGAACAATGAACGTTATTTAAATTGTTATCTAATGATAAAACCTTTGTCCTATGTAAACAAACTATGTAAATAATCGACTGATATTATAAAATTTTCGTTTGATATCACGCACACATGTGCAGACAAGTATGTATATATTTAAAGTTAGCCCATACTTTCTTTGTCTCGTGTTATTGAATATTTTTCATATACCACAGTTTGTAATGCCTGTAGGCATCAGTGCATATTTGTGTTGATTTAATTAGGTGAATGTGTTTGTAAACATGGTAAAGGTGGAGTAAGGAAAACCCCTTGAGGCAATATATAGATATATATCAGTAAATGCTGCAAATGTTGCAATGTTGTAACAATTTAAAGATTATGAACTCCCTCCCCCCTCCCTTTCATTCATATGTTAAACATACATAACAGTTGTACGAAACCCTTATGACTTTATTTACTGTCATACATGTTTGTACCTCTGTTTAGTTGAGCCAAAATTTCAAACTTTATTTTCCAGTAGTGTAAGTTTTGCAATACAGAGCAGGATTGAGTAGGGAAAATCTGGAGACTGTGCGTAAGGAATGTAGTCACTAATCTAATAGATTTTATTGTTATAAGGGAGATAACTCCAAATAATTTCCAAACTATGTGTGTGTTTGGGTGGAGGGGCGGGTGGGTGGTGATGGACATTCACAATATTCCGATTACAGGAAGTAGTTACCATTGATAACCACTTATATGTAAATGTTAGACTTTCACTCTAACATTGTACCCGAGAAGGGTTTAGAGAGAATCTCCGACCGTTTATAAAGTTTCATCTAACATAACAATTCCCTGTGATGCTGACAGATGATAAAAAAGGCCAAACAAAAATTGAAATTAATTTAACTGAATTTTATATAATTAATAACTTCAATAACACTTTTTTTAATGAAGGATTTTTATTAAGAAAGAAGTTGAAACTCACCAAATTCAAGGAAAATAATTGAATATGATACAATTTTGTGATCATGATTACTTAATTTACATATTTTAATGTTATTATCAAACATTATAAAACTTAGCTACATACCTTTTTGCTAAAACACAGGCATCTTATACAGTACATATGTTGTAATTGAAGGAAATGCTTTTGAGCTGATACTCATTCAAACTAATCTGGCTCAGACTGCCTAAATTAGTAATAATTGGTAATCATGACACTCGACAAAGAAAGTATGGGTTAAATTGATTATGCAATACCGGTCATTAGTATATGAAAAAGAATGCATCTCGGCTTCGCCTCGAGGCATTATTTTTCATATACTATGACCAGGTATTGAATAACCTATACTTCTCCCTTGTAAGCTCTTTCGAATTAAGATAATTTCCTTTCTAAATCCATTTGAGCATAATTTAGAACATAGTAAAGTTCTCTCGACAATATAATTTTGCCTTACTTAATCATTAAGACCATGGATTTTCCGCATTGTTCTCCAAGGCAAAATTATATTGTCTTGATTACTTTACAATGTTGTAAATTTGTAAGAACATGATAATCCCTGTCTTCGCTCGTACTTATTCATGAAGACAGGGATTATCATGTTCTTACATATACTAAGAAGCATCACATTATTTAGGCATGGTTGCTCACAGTAACTTGTTATTTTACTTGCGAAACAACGTTTATTGTATAAACAATTATCATTCATTACGATTAATTACTATCAATTCAAAATAGTCAAACTGTAGTGTATGTAACTTAGGTACTGCGAACACCTTCGATATTAGAGCTATGTAGTTTGTGTTGTGGTTTTTAACGCCACTTTCAACAATAGTTCAGCTATCTCGTGGTGGTCCGTTTTATTGGTGGGGAAAACCGTAGTACTAAGAGAAAACCACTGACATGTCGCAAAGCACTGATGTACTTTATCACATAATGTAGCATCGAGTACACCTCGTCATGAACATGATTCGAATAGGCATTGGTTGCATAGGTAGTTGTAAATCCAACTGTTATAGGATCACGACCAAGACAGTCCCTCCTTCGATAAATATTGGAGTTAGGCCTTATATATCACACAATTTAACTTGCTTTTTAAAACAACCTTGACCAGCTAAAAGTAACTATGATCAA
>MJUT01051123.1:500831-520600 GCA_002080005.1 Gigantidas platifrons
CAATAACTATTGGCACACCCTTCTCAGGATATGCCTATTCAAGTAGGACCACATTCCAAAGGAATCCTCTAAAAGTTCTACAAAAAGAACAATGGCACGTGGATAGTAAAAGCAGGAAAATAATTAAAACAGCAACGTGTCTTCTGCTTCGTAAAAACATGGAGTTTGTTGCGTTTGGATATGACGCCCTGGAGCAGTATGGCCATCTAAAGTATCAAGGGAAACATAAAGACTACATGTTGTTTCGTAATTTTAATCTTCAACTTTACAATAGTCAGGTACGTACATTTCATAATTTCATTATGTACTTGGCTATACGCTGCCATGGGTGGGTTAGGTTTTTTTATTAACGCATTAACCATTTTTCTTTTTTAAATATTTTGACTCCAGACTGGAAAACAAATCCTTGCATATACCCTTTTTTACCCTATATGTCCTTTTTAAAACTCTGAAAGAGGATTTAACTACGAGAAGAAACACAAATGTCCGGAAAAAATATCCTCCCCCTTTCCCCTTTTTGCCAGGAAAGAACATGGATCATCTCTTATTCTACATTGTGATACTTTTTGACATTTCATTTATTTATTTTAATGATAACGATTTATCTCTTACACATAATATATGCGTCACCTATCTGTCAATGACATTGCTTTATCTTGTCACAAGGACATATGTTATTTATGTGAAATTATTTATCTCTATGCATATGGCTATAACACAGCTCGCTTGATATTAAAAACCAATCAATCATTATGGTTAAACTACCACTATCTGAAGTTTAAACAACAAATACCACTTACTTGACTTTAAACAACAATCAATCAATATGACTAAAACACTGCTAAATCTTAAAGATGTTCATGGTTCAAAAATGCAATGAAACATGTGGTTGTTTTTTGCAGATAAAAATGAATGATTATTGTTTTATACTGTATGCATGCGTTTTATGGCAGGGGTCCGTTGACAATATTGAAATAGAAGATATTGATGGACACGGACAAGCATCTGCCAGGCACATCTACTCCACGTCGATACGGTCACTGAAGAATGAACTCTTACAACAGTTTGATACAGGGGAGCTACTCGTAAATGAAAGTGATGTACGATGGGTATTGACAACTTCCGTTTGTTTTCCTGACGACTCAAGATTTTTCATTTCAGAATGTGCGAAACAGGTACATGTAATATGTTTTTGCTTCGGTTTTTTGTGTGGTTTTATTTTGGTGTTTAACGCCACTTTCAACAATATTTCAGCTATATCATGACGACTAGTTTTAGTGGTGGAAGAAGCCAGAATACCTGGAGAGAACCACCGACCATCAGCAAGCAACTGGTCAACTGTATCACTTCAACTCGAGTGCACCCTTTTTGTATTAATATTGGACGAAGTCCCAACTATGGTAGAAATAGCATTTTTTTCAATATACTAATGACTAAATTTTCATGCACCGGAAATGACATACCGGAAGTCAATACATGGTTAAATCTGTGCAGAAAATCGGATGCGGACGTTTCGTAATCTGGTCGTTTCGTACCTAGATTGGGACTTAAAAAACGACGGAAGATTTAGGTCTGGATCTCCCTATTTGCCCCCTCTTTTAAGAAAATCTGGATCCACCCTCGGTCTACCTTGAAAAACTATTATAGGTCCATATATCCGAGTTAATATTGTTTTAAAAAAAAATATTGGACTTCGTCCCAAGTTAGGTAACACCTATTATCATATTAATACGAACTCAACGTACACAAGATGGATGACATTTTCGAGTGCGATCCGAATGGAAAACAACAACCGTATGGGCACACGCAAAAGAAAACAACTGGCGAAACCGGAAATGAGGTCATGTTTTACAGTTGTAAGAAAAGTTTGAAGATACCAAAATAGGCAACCAGAAGTCGTAATAAGACAGTCAATCAGAAGCTGTAATAAGACAGTCAATCAGAAGCCGTAATAAGAGAGTCAATCAGAAGCCGTAATAAGACAGTCAATCAGAAGCCGTAATAAGACAGTCAATCAGAAGCCGTAATAAGACAGTCAATACCATGGCCAAACTTTGATATATAAAAATATTACATAGAAAAGATCGAGCTACACAAATCACACTAAAAACCAGGGTTTAACTTAGATGACTTGGAAGGATATGCAATTCCTGCTCCACATATTACTTTAAACTGATGACTTCAACAGCGTTATTTTAATACAATAATTATAATAATAGTGATTTGAAGGTGAAAAGTGTGATAATTTCGCAAATAAATTTCCATTATCAGGACAACATGGTGAAGAGACGGGAACCTGGACAAAACACTTTATGATAAGAAGTTTTTTTCTGACGTTTCAATGTTTTTTTTTTATTTTATAGGCTGGTATACCAGCTGACCAACTAATTGTTATATACGACCATGAGGCAGCTTCAGTTTGCTGTCAGTATATGGAGGCACAAATACCTGGCACCAATAGCCAAACAATAGGATTTGATAGTGACAACACAGAATACATTGTAGTTAAGCTAGCAGGTACATTTTAAGTGAAGATTTTATTTACATAAGGGCAAAAATATTTAGTACAACCTCACAAAGCATTGCAGAGTGAGTGAACGATTGTTGTTTAACGCCACCGCAGAAATTTTTGTTTTATCCTAATCATGGTGAGAACAAGTTGGTTATTCCAGAAACTCGTTGTGCTCACTAAATTTGATATCTACGTTTTATTAATATTAATTTCCAACGATAATGATTTTTTACCATTAACCATTTTATTGTCGTTAGTTTGACCAACTGACGATCTACCACACTAGAGTCGATCACGCTAACCATTACACCACCTACGTGATAAAAAAGCATTAATAAGGACTTGTATATGAAATATTGAATCTCTTTCGTAAATAAACGATAAAGAAACCCAAAGGGACAATCAAGAATGAAAATTCCAGAGACATGGATTACATTGTTCTTCTTCTTTCAATAAAGACATCCCTCTTTCCAGAGTATTGTCGCATTGAAAAACTATGTACATGTGGTCAGGTCAGCAACTTTCTATTTAAATTTTTTTTTCCAGAAATGTACAATTAAAAACATTGGACAGAAGACACAAAATAAAGAGAAACAAAACAACATACAACACAGAAAAGTTAAAAATATAAGTAACATGACCCCCACCAAAATAACCGACGTAAAACCAGGCGGATAGGGAGTTCTTGTTTGTTATACACCACACATCGTAATACTCAAATATCCCACACAAATAACCGACGTAAACCCAGGCGGATAGTTAGTTCTTGTTTGTTATACACCACACATCGTAATACTTAAATATCCCACGCAAATAACCGACGTAAAACCAGACGGATAGGGAGTTCTTGTTTGTTATACACCACACATCGTAATAATCAAATATCCCACACAAATAACAGACGTAAAACCAGGCGGATAGGGAGTTCTTGTTTGTTATACAACACACATCGTAATACTCAAATATCCCACACAAATAACCGACGTAAACCCAGGCGGATAGGGAGTTCTTGTTTGTTATACACCACACATCGTAATACTCAAATATCCCACGCAAATAACCGACGTAAAACCAGATGGATAGGGAGTTCTTGTTTGTTATACACCACACATCGTAATACTCAAATATCCCACACAAATAATCGACGTAAAACCAGATGGATAGGGGGTTCTTGTTTGTTATACACCACACATCGTAATACTCAAATATCCCACACAAATAACCGACGTAAAACCAGGCGGATAGGGAGTTCTTGTTTGTTATTCACCACACATCGTAATAATCAAATACCCCACACAGATAACCGACGTAAAACCAGGCGGATAGGGAGTTCTTGTTTGTTATTCACCACACATCGTAATACTCAAATATAAAAAAAACGGAAAATCCAGAGAAACTGAAAACACAAGACGAGGAAAAAACAAAGCAAAGGACACTGCACGATATGCGCAAACGTTCACACATAACGTAAAAACGATACGAACATTCCTACAAACAATTGGAAATAAAGACGAACCGAACATCGTTTATATTCAAAAATCGTAACGGACATCAATACACGGAATTCAGAACATAGAGACACATACTAGGACAACACAAAAATCTAAGAAGATGAAAGATGGTATTTGCAATTTTATTTTTGGTTCAAAATTTACAATTGTTTCCTTATTATGTCTTAGAATGTCATTGAACAATTATGATATAACTGTATTGTATTGGAAAATTCTCCAATCTAATGTAATCATGGGTATAGATGTGTATTGCCAAATTTTTTGACGAGACGACATAGGCGGTAATCAGCTATAATTCTAAAAGTAGTTCGTGCTATTTCAACCGTGGAATTGATACAGCGAACATTACACCATTAAATCAACAGTTGATGCCGTGAAATTTCCAAATGCAATACAGTTATCTCCATTCTAATGCAATCATGTGTATCGACGTGTATTGCCACACTACTAACAAGACGATGTAAGCTGTAATCGGATAAAATTAAAATAAATATCTCATGATATTTCAACCGTGGAATTGAAATTCACAGCATTGTCCAATCACAAACCAGGAATATTAAACAACTACATTTGAATACCAACTATATATATATATGAAGGTTGGGTGCTAGCAATTTTTCAGTTATATTGTGACAGTCAGATGGAGGAAACTGGAGTAAATTTTCACACTTGCAAAATTGTGTTTGCTATACAATGTTTACTCTTACAAATAGGAAAAGCAACGGAAATTGATGTCCTGACGAAAGATAAGGGAAAAGCAATACAGACCATAAGGAAGAGAACCGACGTTAAAAATACAGCAAACTCTGATATATGCAATGATTTAGTGGACAATGAATTCTGGGGAATTCTTATCAACATCTTTGGCTTACCTGTCTTGAATAAGATCTACGAAGAAAAACCAGAATCATATATGAGACTGTTTAGACACTTAGATGATGCTAAAACAGCAATGATTGGACCGTTGAAGTTCGTGAACATTTCATTTCCATGTAAAGTATTTGATGTACTGTTAAAACAACATTGCGGGGAATCGTTGGAAGATGCGCTAAAAGCCTCTGCTAATTACAACAGTAGTGTACAGGCGCGTTTGATAAATAACCGGCTGATTTTACGTTCAGACGTCTTCAGATCATGCTTTGCTACAACTATTGATAATACAGTGGCTTTACTTGAAGATGTATTCAGCTCAAATGCAGCTATAAACATTTCTAAAATCATTCTACTTGGCCATTTAGCTGATTGTGAACTGGTTCAAAGTGCAATACGAAATCATTTCACTTCAAAAACGCTAGTTATTCCAGACGAACCCAGCATTGCTGTCCTAAAGGGAGATGTTATGTTTGGTCATGATCCAAGTATAATAGGGATGAATGATAGAAGGTACGCATTATCTCCCCTTACTTGACGGGTTAATCTCCCATGACACGAAGGGATATTGCCTTCAATTGGCGTCCGATTGTATCCTTTAGACACTCTAGTCTTCTTCTAAGAAACTTTTGTACCAACCTTGACAGGGGGCGGACCATGGATAGTGGAGATCCAGAAATGTTCAAATGACGTTCATCCGCCATCGGGTGGGACCATTAGGGGACTAACAGAAAAGTTTGAAGATACCAAAGGAGTAATCAGAAGCTCTAAATCGAAGAAAAACAGTAAAAAGCAATGGCTAAATGAAAAATGACAAACGACAAACAGCGATTTACAAAACACTACACAGAAAAATAAAGAACGAGCAGCATGAACCCAATTAAAAGCCTTTGGTATCTTAAAGCTATTCTTATGTAAACAAACAAGACAGTATAATGGGTTTTAAAAAGGTATTGAAGACTCTAAAGGGGTAAGACATGTAAGAAACCAAGGAATGACAAACAATGCGATGGCCGAAAGAAAAATAAACCACACAAAAACGGGATATGAAGTCAAATACATATAACCTGTAGTATGTGGATGTTAATAGTTCATGTATGTATACGTATACCTCTAAAAATGTAAGAGTTAGTTAATTTTTCTGTTCTCCCTCGACGGTATTATTATTCCCACCATTTATACACTGTAGCGCCAATCACGTAGCCTTATACCCATACACTTTACATTTTGATACATTGCCTTTACCTTTATACAGTTTTATCCTGCAGACAAATCATATTAATCCAAGTGCAATAATATTGTGTTTATTATGCAGAAAAATAACACTAATCCAAGGGCAGTAATGTTGTTTTATTATGCAGAAAAACTACATTAATCCAAGGCCATTAATATTTTGTTTATCATGCAGAAAAATAACATTAATCCAAGGGCAGTAATATTGCGAATCAAATGATGCAACTATCCCTTGATTGCCCCTTACGATATTGTTTGTCAACAGAAGTGAACTGGATTTACAACTAATTTCCCACAGCTCAACAGGTAAGACATGTGAAAGGGTACCATAATTGCTTTCTTTCGATCAATGACCGTAAATGGTAAAAATGTATCCAGTCAATATAATTTGACTGCAGGTTAAATTAGCATATGAATTTAAATGAGTACATTTGGAAGAGTAATCATCTTTACATGTGTATAACAATCCTGATATATCTATTGTGTTTTAGGATCGTCTTGACCTTTTTCGTATGGTAGTTGGATTTATAACTGCCTGTGCAAGCAGTAACTATCGCCTTTCATGGAGGAATGTACTCGACACAACATTATGTGACAGGTCGGTGGTTTTCTCTGGGTACTCCGGTTTTCTTCACCAATAAAACTGATCACCACGATATAACTGGCATACTGATGAAACTGGCGTTAAATACCATGAACTAACCAAATTTATATTCATTTCATTTGTACAGGAAAGTTTCTAGTAACAACGCTTACCGAGCTGTTGTAGCCATTGACTTTGGTACAGCTTATTCAGGATATGCATTTTCCACGACTGATATGTACAAAGCATCATCTTTAAAAATATATGTGAAGAACTGGAAAGGGCAGAGAGAATATAAAACAAGTACATCTGTACTTTTAGATGCACACAAACAACTTCTAAAGTTTGGTTTAGACGCTCAAGATGAGTATGCAAAGATACGAGTAGGAAAGGACTTAGATTCATAGTATTACTTTGAAAACTTCAAAATGATGCTATATTGAAGCAAGGTTCGTTTATTAATAGTCAGGGTTTCCATGCCTCAATGAGTCTCATGGTGGAGGGTACGGACTACCATATCAATTATTGATAATTGGGGTATTGATGAAGGTTATCATTCCTCATGGCGCATCAAACATGGTGGATTGAGACTGCCCTGTCGATTGAGTGTTGTCATTTTATATACTGAGAGCCTGACCGTGCACCATAGTGGGTAACGAAATTAGAGTGGGTCACGTTACATTCACATTACATCTCTCTTGTGTAGATGTCGAAAAAGAACATGGACATTGTAGCTGCTACAAAAAACATTTTTTCTGCCCCGACACTACATTTATTATGGAATATCTGTGTCACAAATGTCGAAAACACTTCCCGGTCCTTTTCTCATTCACTACCTATTACTAGATTAACACGACGGGTGCCACTAGTGGAGCAGGAACTGTCCTGCCTACTCTTCCGGAGCACATGAGTTTCCCAGTTTTAAGTGGGATTCGTGTTACTCGACCTTTAGTTTTATATGTATGTTCTGTAGATCGTTGTTTGTCCTTTTGTACTTTTTCTTTTGGCCTTTGTGTTGTCTGTTCTTCTGTGGTTAAATTATTTTGCAAGGAAATGTTTTCTTGTCTTCACAGACACCACTAAGGAAACTACAGCTAATGTGTTCTCGTCAGCTATTAAATCTCCTAAGGAAGATGCCATTGTGGAATTGACAAAGAACGGAACTCTTGCTGATGTTGATGAGATAAGATGGGTCTTGACTGTTCCTGCTATTTGGCCTTATGATGCCAAACGGTTTATGAGAGAAAGTGCGAAACAGGTAAAATAAACTGCTTACCCTCCCGGAGCTATTGACAATCGTGGTATCAAATTGCTGATTTTTTTATATTGACGTCACGTCAACGTCAATGATTAGCATACTATACCGTCTATAGTTTAAATGTTTTTTCTCAAAAATGAACCTCTGATCGCCCTTCAACATTGCTCTGAAAACTACATTCTCGCAAAGGTAAGTACCTTCTACACACAAATAAAAACTAGTTAAAATCTTAGTTTGTTACATGCACGTGGGGGGGCTAAAATAGCTGTAGGTGCTAAAAAATTTCTTCTTATTTAAAATCAATAGACATTAAGTAAAAAATCCATTATTTGAACGACTATTGCTATGCTATCAACGCGACTAATGCCACTTGTGAAGCTGGAACCTCCTCCCCATCCGGTCCATCTGAGGTCATTTTCGGATTTTTGTTGCTTACTTGTTTCCCAATAGTTAGTTTTCTACTAACAACAACAACAACAAATGATCAAAACACTACGCAAACAACTAAAGATTGTGCAACACAGAAGTTCATACAAACCGTTCCTGATTCACTAGAGTCGCTTTAAACATTTTAAAAATCAGGTAGTTATACCATCTTTGTCTGTAATCCGCAAGAAGAATTCAAATGTACATTCGTAGTCTCTCTGATGTTTTATAAGAATTAAAGTAGAATAATTCCGAAAATTGCGACTGAAAATGGAAACTCCATGTTCTTCGAGGATATTGATAAACCTTACATGCCTATCTATAATCGACTATTCGAATGAACTGTTTGTAGAATCACATTAGACAGTTTGTCGAATTGTGTGTAAGTTGAGGAACACCTATTATGCATGTAGAAGTCTCTAAATTAAAATCCAATCCGTGAATGCCGGAAAAAAAACCTGCTGAAAAAAGGGAGCCCACTCTTGATAGAAGAGAGATGCTCATTAAGAGAGTTTTTCTCACGAGAATAATTACTTACAATAAAAAATAGAGTAAGCCAGTGAGAACAGTATATGATAAAGACTATCCTCTTATAATAGATTATCAATCAGTGTCTATAACCACCAACATTGTCAGTTCGAATCCCACTCTTGGCGAGATATACTAGTAACAACTTTATGTGATAATGTTTGTCAGTGACTTGTGGCAAGTCAGTGGTTTTCTCGGGGTACTTCACCTATAAAGCTGACGCCAAAATATAACTGAAATATTGTTGAAAATGGCGTTAAACACCATAACGCCAATGCTTTCTATCGCAGTATTAAGTAATTCAAGCAATTTAACAAATTGTAGGCTGGCATACACTCAGATAAGCTGTTAATAACTTTAGAACCAGAAGTGGCGTCGGTGTATGCTCAATCCACTGATCAAGGGTACACCGTTACAACCCCAGGGACCAAATACTTAGTAGCTGATGTCGGAGGTAAAATATTTGATAAGTTATTTAAATTTATGGTTCTTAAATAATGTAAGTATTAATAAAACTAAGGTTATTCTCCCTCTACAATAGGTGACCTTAAGTGACC
The DNA here is from genome assembly GCA_002080005.1 of Gigantidas platifrons. Taxonomy (NCBI): domain Eukaryota; kingdom Metazoa; phylum Mollusca; class Bivalvia; order Mytilida; family Modiolidae; genus Gigantidas; species Gigantidas platifrons. The sequence continues at coordinate 510,310 of MJUT01051123.1, forward strand.
TCAGGCACGGGTGACCTTAAGTGACCTTACCAGCATGCAAACATCATATGATCAAAACGTTCAACTGATTTTAAAGAGTTATCTCCCTGTAGTGTTAGGTACCACCTTAAATAATGTAAGTATTAATAAAACTAAGGTTCTTCTCCCTCTACAATAGGTGACATTAAGTGACCTCAGGCACGAGTGACCTAAAGTGACTTTGGCCGATTATGACTATCTTATTTAGGGCCCTTGGTTTTCTTGTTCCCAAAATAAAAAAAAATATTTGTTTTTCCAACCTTTCGATTTTGAGCGTACCTGATGAATGTTCTTCCAGCAACTAGTCGTGCGCACTAAATTTTATATATACAATGTAGAAAAATAATTGCATTAAAATTTAATTGCGCATGCTCGCTGTCCTATTTAATTGTAATTTATCTATTTTAAGTATCTCAACTACAGAATGTTACCCATACAGGAATATTAAGTATCAGAATAAAAAAAAAATACTCATTTTGTATGATGCATAATGTTTAAGGAGACACTTTAATGTCTTAACTCGTATACTTTAGCAATCACATCAAGGGTGTAAAGGGTACTGAGCTCGTCTCTAGGCGGTAAATCGTGGACTCGAACCCTGGTCTGGTAAAACAAACGACAATGTAATAGGTATTTGCTGCTTCTCCGAAGCATCAATAATCAAATACATATACTGGTTGGCTTGGTATATGGCTGCGTTGTCGAAGATCGATATATCTACCAAAACAATGCTGTTTCAGTGAGTTAGCACTATAAATATCAAGGGGCCGCCGTGGTCGTGATCCTATTAAGTTTAAACATGTGCTGTCAGTGCCTATCACCACTAACGTAGTGAACCTGAACCCGCTCATAGAGAGATGCACGCGATACAACATAAGTGCTAAAGTTTATCAGTGACATACGACACGTCGGTGGTTTTCACCGTTTACTCCTGTTTCCTCCTCCAACAATAAAACTGACCGCCACGATATTACTGAAATAGTAGTGAAAGTGGCATTAAACACACTAAGCCTAAACCATAAAGATGCAATTCTGTGTGTTGGTCTGTTATAAAGGGACTATCTCATCGGAATGTCACCTGTTCTCGCCATGATATAGCAGACGATTTGTTCATCGGAATGTAACCTGTTCTAGCCATGATATAACAGACGATTTGTTCATCGGAATGTAACCTGTTCTCGCCATGATATAACAGACGATTTGTTCATCGGAATGTAACCTGTTCTCGCCATGATATAACAGACGATTTGTTCATCGGAATGTAACCTGTTCTTGCCATGATATAACAGACGATTTGTTCATCGGAATGTAACCTGTTCTCGCCATGATATAACATACGAGGTGTTCATCGGAATGTCACATGTTCTCGCCATGATATAGCAGACGATTACTTCACTTGGCGTTAAACATCAATCACGTATGACATATAAAAGCCCATAATGCATATCATGAGAAGGCAAAGCACACAAATTATTCCAAAACGTTTTTGCATTTAACCAACATATAAGACATGGAACGATTGGTATCTTTTTTTTTCATCTAGTATACAATTGAAAATAACGAAACGTGATTCTAACTATTTATCTGGGGGTGTTTTGTTTCGGTTTTTTGGAGGGTGCGGGGACCGGGGCGTTTGGGAATATAATGACAATTTGCATTTATAAATCAAGAAAGGGTGAAATCTGATTAAGTCGAAATTACTTACTTCGTAATATCAAAGCACATTACTTATTCCAGATAGCGAATGTAATATACAACAAAACTGTATATTTGAGGCGTTTCAATCCTTAAATAGTTGTACTATGAAATATATTCGTAGGGATTCACTGTCATTTATTTAGCGAGTTAACCAGTTCAACGGATTTAATAATTCAACTATGAATAAAATAGCATCTTCGCTCCCGGAAAAATAATAAGTTCCTTGCGACAGATCGGTGACTCCTGGTACTCCGGTTTCATCCACCAATAAAACTGACCACCACGATACATCTGAAATATTGTTGAAAGTGGCGTTTAACACCATAAGCCAATTAAATCCGCAGCGAAATAAAATGTTATGCTCATTTACGGAATAAAATGTTAAGATCATTTATGGAATATAATATTATGTTCATTCATGGAATATAATGTTATGTTCATTCACGGAATAAACTGTTATTTCCATTTCAGGAATCAAATGTTATGTTCATTCACGATATAAAATGATATGTTCATTTACGGAATATAATGTTATGTTCGTTCAACGAATAATGTTATGCTAATTCACGAAAAAAAGGCTGTAATGGATAACACAATTATTTCTTAATACTTTTGAAATGCAGAATTCACGAATTTAGGAGCCAATGGACATGTAATATATGAGTGTTCCACGAAAAGTGGCCGCTGCAAATTTAAGCTCTTTCAGAGAAATTAACTGCTGACTGCTTTTTTCTATCTTAATCAGGTGGCACAACAGACGTAACTGTTCACGAAAAACTTAACAACGGCAAGTTAATGGAGTTGAGCAAAGCATCGGGTAGTGACTGTGGTGGCCGGTCTGTAGACAGTGCTTTTTTAAATTACTAGACACCATGTTTGGCCGAACCCTCATGCAGAAATTCAAAGCCGAAAAAACGAAGTCTTATTTAAAGCTTTATAGGGATTTCGAAGATGCTAACCGAACGATAACTTCTACCACAGGAGCATTAAAATCTATTAGATTTCCTTGTAGATCATTTCATGAATTAATGGGTGGTGCTGAACAATTTGACAATTTTACCCAGAAACAAGGGATAAACATGGTAGAAGGAAAGCTAGTATTGGATACTAAAACAATAAAGAAGTTATTTCAGTCGACGATTGATAACATTTTAACTAATATAGATTCTGCATTGAAATTCAGCCAATCGGAAGAGGTTTCCATGATAATGCTTGTTGGTGGATTTGCCAACAGTGAATTACTTCAAAAAGACATTCAAGCAAGGTTCAAAAGTCAAAGAATGATAGTCCCCGAAGATGCAGGTTTAGCTGTACTTAAAGGTGCCGTACTGTACGGTCATAACACGGAAACAATTGATCCAAGAGTCACACGCTATGCATATGGCGTAGAGATGTCTATTCCATATATCACGGGATTACACGAACCGACCCGATCATACGTTAACGAATTTGGTAAAAGATACAGCCAGGGTACGTTCGCCAGGATTATTCAACAGAATAAAGTGGTTAAGCTAGGTACAATAGTAAAGAAAACGTACCTGATACCTCCGAACGCAACAGAGAATAGCATTCAGTTTTATACTTCTGAAAAGGATGACCCCATTTACACAGATGATCAAAACTGTAGAAAAATAGGAAAATTGGTGATAAGTATACCCATCCCATCAGAAGAACAGAGGGAAGTGGAAGTGGAATACATTTTTGGAAACACAGAAATCAACGTTAGAGCAAAAGAGACGAAATATCAAAAAGAAGTCTTATNATTTTTTACATTTGACTAAACTGTATTGCATTACCTAATTGTAAAGGGTTATAACGTATATTTGTATTTTCAACTATTTTTGAGGTTTTGGCTTTCTAGTGTTCTATTGCCTTTGACCTTGATTGTTATTGGTCAAAATAATCTCATGAATATTTATTACCAATCCGAAATTTGTTTTATCCTCACCGCATTAGTGTATGAAAGCGTCGTAATCTAGAACGATTTAACCCTTTGATTGCGACGTTTCGTGTACAATCGTAACTTCGATGTTGGTAGAACTAATCTTTAATCGTCACATAACTGTCGTAAACAATAGGGGATGTTCGATTATTAGGTAACTGCAGTCTGTTTGATTTAGTGATTTCGTTCTCAAATCGTTAATTAGTTTTTCTATTTGCTACAGTAATATTTGTTTAAAGATATAAAATCAAGAAAGATGGAACTAAGTGGCAAACTTAGTTTCCTCCTACTTTATAAAATTGTTGTTAGAAAATATGAGAAAGTGAGTCAAAACTAGGTGTAAAATAAAGCAAAGATACACAGGAAAATACAGTTGGTTAATGTAGTGCATTATATGAATTTATGTTGTATATATTTGTATTTTGTAAATTAAAAAAGACAAAACGTTAGAAGATACCAAAGGAGTGATCAGAATCCGTAAATGGAAGAAGAACAGACTACACAATGGTCAAAATTTAGAAGATACCAAAGGGTAATCATAATCCGTAAATGGAAGAAAAACAGACAGCACAAGGGTCAAAAGTTAGGAGATACCAAAGGGGTAATCATAATCCGTAAATGGAAGAAGAACAGACTACACAATGGTCAAAATTTAGAAGATACCAAAGGGTAATCATAATCCGTAAATGGAAGAAAAACAGATTACACAATGGTCAAAGGTCAAAGGTCAGAAGATACCAAAGGGGTAATCAGAATCCGTAAATGGAAGAAGAACAGACAGCACAATAGCCAAAACTTTGGAAGATACCAAAGGGATAATCAGAATCCGTGAATGGAAGAACAGACTACACATTGTACAAAAGTTAGAAGATACCAAAGGGGTAATCAGAATCCGTAAATGGAAGAAGAGCAGACAACACAATGGACAAAAGTTAGAAGATACCAAAGGAGCAATCAGAATCCGTAAATGGAAGAAGAACAGACAACACAATGGTCAAAAGTTAGAAGATGCCAAAGGGTAATCATAATTCGTAAATGGAAGAAGAGCAGACAACACAATGGCGGGACTTAACTAAATAAATAATAAGGCGAGTGTCTTATAAGACATAGTGTTCTGCTGGTACATAGTCTTTAGAAGTGTAGAAAGATACTAATGGGGATGATCAGAATTCGTACATCGAAGAAGAACAGACAACACAATGGTAAAAAGGACAAACAAAACACAATCTACAAAACATACACATAAAACTACAGATCGAGTAACACGAACCCCACTAAAAAGATTTATGAGCGTCGTATGCATTCAGTACAAATTACAAATATATATTAAAGCATGTGAAAATATATATGTCGCGGGGTCAACCACGTGAAGTTTCTCACCAGAGTTCACTTCCGGTTTGTTGGTGGGATCCGTGTTGCTTATTTTTGTATGCCCCCGCGACGAAGATTCGGGGGTGCATATTAATTTACCCAAGTCCGTCCTTTCGTCCGTCCGTTTGTCCGTTCGTCCGTTTGTTCGTCCGGATATAGATACATTGTACATGGTTTGTTTCAGCTATCTCTTTCTACAGTTTTAGAGCTACAGCTTTAATATTGACACCATAATTATTATTGTGTATAAGAATAAACATTATATTATAGGACCAATCAATATTTTTTGTGAACTGGTTGACACACCAAAAACTGAAACTATGCGCATAGAAGGTATTACACAACAATATATAGTGAAGAGTTTGAAGATACCAAAGAGATACTTAGAATCCGTAAATGGAAGGACAACCAACACAAAAAAGAGAACAGCGACGATCTACAAGACAAAGACACTAAAGATAGGGCAACATGAATTCCAATTAAACCTAGGGGTCCGGGTGGCTTAATAAATTAGGGGGGCCCGGGTGGCTCAATGAGTTAGGGGGGCGGATGGCTCCATGATTTAGATAGTTTAATTACCTAGCAACTCATACAAGCCTATCACCAATACGACGTGGGTCCGCGCCCAGCTTTGTAAATTACAAAAAAGGATGCACTCGACTCACAGCCGCAAATGCTAAAGTTTACCTGTTGCTTACTAATGGTCGGTGGTTCTCTCTAGGGACCCTGGCTTCTTACCCCACTAAAACTGGTCGCCATGATATAGCTGAAATATTGCTGAAAATGGCGTTAAACACCAAACATCAAGCACTTAAATCAGCCAATTAAACCCGGAGTGAACTCGGTTGCCACAGAAAGGTTAGTAGTTCTGCGCTACTAGTGACACCGATATACGCCACGTTTTCTACCTTTGAACACAACAACTGACTTCACAATCAAACTTTCTACTACATTTTGTTGTCATGGTTATTCACAGATACAATCTACTATTTTAAATATAGCCCTCTGTGTGATATTTCAATTAAATCATAGAACTATAATCTCTATCATTTTATTATAAAAATAAAATTTATGTAACATATATTTATTGATGGAATATTTAATAAAAGCTCGTGGAAACTTAAGTTTGTCTAAATTATCTCAAATACATATTTTGACAACTTATTGATGTGTTTAAATAAAATAAATTTGAATTGTTGATCAACACTCTATAAACCTTCTCTTCATAACCTGTCCATTATAATAATAATACCAGAAATTTGCATAGCGTCCTATCTACATAATTACCCCAAGGCGCTTTACAAAATAAAATACTAGATAAAAGTAGCAAAACATAAAACAGTAATCCCTATGGATATATATAACAATGTTCAAACTAAATAATAATAATAATATTGAATGCAGTTGATAGCAGACGGTAGAAATAAAAATGGAAAAGGGGATGGTGTGAGTGCAGAAATAATCCGATAAGGAGTTTGAGACAGAAAAGAGGCGGTGGAGTTCGGAGAAGGGATACGAGAGAGGGCAGGGAGTAAGAATGCAACAGGATTATGGTAGGTGTAGGTGCAGAAATTGTAAAGGAAGGTTGAAGCAGAAATGAGTTGGGAGAGGTGATCCAAAATGGGACAGAAGAGTGAAAGTCAAGGGATCAAGGTAGGGAAGATATTAACACAAAGTGAAGTGGACCATACATGTTTCCTTATTAAACACTGATTACATCTGATGACAGGATGTTTACACTCACGATCAAATGTCCGCAAGACATATGTATCCTAGAATATGATAGAATAAGATATATTTTGGAAATATGTCGCATGTTTTTATTTTTGGGTTAGAGTTATGGCTATGGCGTTTGACGCCACTTTCAACAATAGTTCAGTTATATCGTGGAGGTCAATGTTATTGGTGGAGGAAACCGGAGTACCCCGAGAAAACCACTGACCTATGACGCTATGACATAATGTTTTATCGGGTACACCTAGCTATGCACAAAGTATAAAATTAAAGATTAAGAGAACTGTATCATTAGAACCATTGGTTGTTCTGGGAGGGGAGGGGGTGAATTTGCGTACGGTTATAGTAGTGACAGTATATATATTGGGTGCAGGATGCACAAAATAGGTTTATGTATATTATTTCGCCAACAATATTTTTTTCATTTCTTGGCTTGTCTATTGTATTATCTGTCCTTCGAGTTACCGTTTCGTAGTACACCTTTGATATCGACTAACTTCTCGTGCACCTCATTGATAATTATCCTTGACTGATTGATTCTGAAAATCCCAGATCCCCACGAATAAAAGGTACAAGCAACAGTTATTCTGCGATACACGGATTCTGATTGCCCTTTTGGTATCTTCAAACTCTTCTTATCAATAATGAATACTACTTTCAGTTATCTCGTTTCATTTGTTTTACACAAAACAGACTTTAACACACGATGTGTTCACATAGAAACCCTTTTCAGTTGAAATCTGTTAATTTGAAACGTTTCAGAAACCTACCTTGAGTGGAAGTGAATCTGTGTAGGTGTTTTATCGTTTGTTTCTTTATGTATTGACATTGCAAATCCTGTTTTCTACCTTTGAACACAACAACTGACTTAACAATCAAAATTTCTACTACAATTTGTTGTCATGGTTATTCACAGATACAATCTACTATTTTAAATATAGTCCTCTGTGTGATATTTCAATTAAATCATAGAACAATAATCTCTTTAATTGTATTGCTGTCGGACACGAAAGGCTATTAAATCAAATTGTGTGGCGAATTTGTTATTTTGTAAAAAATAAAATTTCTGTAACATATATTTATTGATGGAATATTTAATAAAAGCTCGTGGAAACTTAAGTTTGTCTAAATTATCTCAAATAAATATTTTGACATCTTATTGATGTGTTTAAATAAAATAAATTTGAATTGTTGATCAACACTCTATCAAACCTTCTCTTCATACTCTGTCCATTATAATAATAATACCAGAATTTGTATAGCGTCCTATCTAAATAATTACCCTAAGGCGCTTTACAAAATAAAATACTAGATAAAAGTAGCAAAACATAAAACAGTAATCCCCATGGATACATATAACAATGATCAAACTAAATAATAATAATCTTGAATGCAGTTGATAGCAGACGGTAGAAATAAAAATGGAAAAGGGGGTGGTGTAAGTGCAGAAATAATCCGATAAGGAGTTTGAGACAGAAAAGAGGCGGGGGAGTTCGGAGAAGGGATACGAGAGAGGGCAGGGAGTAAGAATGCAACTGGATTATGGTAGGTGTAGGTGCAGAAATTGTAAAGGAAGGTTGAAGCAGAAATGAGTTGGGAGAGGTGATCCAAAATGGGACAGAAGAGAGAAAGTCAAGAGATCAAGGTAGGGAAGATATTAACACAAAGTGAAGTGGAACATACAGGTTTCCTTATTAAACACTGATTACATCTGATGACAGGATGTTTACACTCACGATCAAATGTCCGCAAGACATATGTATCCTAAAATATGATAGAATAAGATATATTTTTGAAATATGTCGCATGTTTTCATTTTTGGGTTAGAGTTATGGCTATGGCGTTTGACGCCACTTTCAACAATAGTTCAGTTATATCGTGGAGGTCAGTGTTATTGTTGGAGGAAACAGGAGTACCCCGAGAAAACTACTGACCTATGACGCTATGACATAATGTTTTATCGAGTACACCTAGCTATGCACAAATATAAAATTAAAGATTAACAGAACTGTATCATTAGAACCATTGGTTGTTCTGGGAGGGGAGGGGGTGAATTTGCGTACGGTTATAATAGTGACAGTATATATATTGGGTGGGGGATGCACAAAATAGGTTTATGTATATTATTTCGCCAACAATATTTTTTTCATTTCTTGACTTGTCTATTGTATTATCTGTCCTTCGAGTTACCGTTTCGTAGTACACCTTTAATATCGACTAACTTCTCGTGCACCTCATTGATAATTATCCTTGACTGATTGATTCTGAAAATCCCAGATCCCCACGAATAAAAGGTAGAAGCAACAGTTATTCGTCGATATACTGATTCCGATTGCCCTTTTGGTATCTTCAAACTCTTCTTATCAATAATGAATACTACTTTCAGTTATCTCGTTTCATTTGTTTTACACAAAACAGACATTAACACACGATGTGTTCACATAGAAACCCTTTTCAGTTGAAATCTGTTAGTTTGAAAAGTTTCAGAAACCTACCTTGAGTGGATGTGAATCTGTGTAGGTGTTTTATCGTTTGTTTCTTTATGTATTGTTGACATTGCATATCCTGTTTTCTACCTTTGAACACAACAACTGACTTCACAATCAAACTTTCTACTACAATTTGTCATGGTTATTCACAGATACAATCTACTATTTTAAATATAGTCCTCTGTGTGATATTTCAATTAAATCATAGAATTATAATCTCTATAATTTTATTGCTGTCGGACACGAAGGCTATTAAATCAAATTGTGTCGCGCTTGCACGAATTTGTTATTCTGTAAAAACAAAAATCCTGTAACATATATTTATTGATGTTTTAATGGTGCAGAAAACCGGGGGACCTGGAGAAAACCACGACCGGTGGCAAGTCGCTGACAAACGTTATGACATAATGTTTTATCAACTACAGCTCGCCATGAAAAAAGTATAAAATAAAAAAATTAATAAAGATCTGTATCACTAGAATCACTGGTTGTTCTGGGGGGGGGGGGACTTTCGCACAGTTATGATAGTGTAAGTGTACATATATGTGGGGTACGTCATGCATTGTATGTATAGGGTTTTTGTATACTATTTCGCCATCCCTATTTTTTCCATTTGTTGATTTGTCTATCGTATTATTTGTCCTTCGAGTTACGATTTTTTAATACACCTTTAATATCGAACTTTTCGTGCACCTCATTAATACTTGTCCATGACTGATTGATTCAGAAATTCATTCCACGTACACCGGATTCCCACGAAGAGAAAGGACAAGCAACAGTTAGTTTTCGATATCAGGATTCTGATTGCCCCTTTGGTATCTTCAAACTCTTCTTAGCAACAGTGAATACATCTTTTAGTTATCACATTTTTACACAAAACAGACTTTCACAAGATGGGTTCACATAGAAACCCTCTTCAGTAGCAATATGTTAGCTTGAAACGTTTCAGAAACCAAACTTTGAGTGGAAGGTAATCTGTGCAGGATTTTTTTTATCGTTTGTTTCTATATGTATTGCCATCGGATATCCTGTTATTAAG
>MJUT01051123.1:520919-532076 GCA_002080005.1 Gigantidas platifrons
TCTTAGCAACAGTGAATACATCTTTTAGTTATCACATTTTTACACAAAACATACTTTCACAAGATGGGTTCACATAGAAACCCTCTTCTGTAGCAATATGTTAGCTTGAAACGTTTCAGAAACCAAACTTTGAGTGGAAGGTAATCTGTGCAGGATTTTTTTTATCGTTTGTTTCTATATGTATTGCCATCGGATATCCTGTTATTAAGACAGGGGGGGGGGGGTTGAAATGTCATTAACCAGTTTTACCCCGCCACATCTTTATGCTTGTTCCAAATCGGTGCCTTGATATCCAATGTAATATATCGTGTTCAGTAAATTAAAGTGATGGCTGCTTATTAGTTTTTTTTATATTGGTGGAATCGATGACCATCACTGATTCAATTTATTTTTGCATCCTTTAAAACCATACGTACTTTTACCAATTGATGTCTTATAAATAAAACTTTTTTTTCCAATGTAGCCCTCTGTGTGATATTTGAGTTAATGCATGCAAGCATAAGTTATATAATTGTATTGTTGTCTCACACGAAGCCTATTATATCAAACTGTGTTGCACCAGACTTGTATTTTATATATTTCCTCTGGATCAAATTGTGTTGCACCAGACTTGTATTGTATATATTTCCTCTCCATCAACATGAACAAAAGTGGAAAATAAAAGTTCACTTATAAATCAGTCATTAGAACTGATGACTATTATTATTATTGATCGATGTGTATTGTTTATATATAATAAACTAATTTTAATCCTTATTACCACACTTTACACTACGTTCCGGTTGAGTCAAGGTTGCTAAAACCCCTCCCACCTCTGACATCCATCCCTAAACGATAGTTCTGCTGCTTTTATGATTTTTTTAGTTATCTGAATCGCAGAAACGATGTTGTGGTAATGCATTTCTGATACACTGCACCCCTCACTCCAACTATCTGAAGATTGTTGTATTTGACTGACTGTGAACAATGCACATCCCAACTATCTCAAGATTGAAGTATTTGACTGACTGTGAACAGTGCACACCCCAACTATCTGAAGATTGTAGTATTTGACTGACTGTGAACAGTCCACACCCCAACTATCTGAAGATTGTAGTATTTGACTGACTGTGAACACTGTACACCCCAACTATCTGAAGATTGTATTATTTGACTGACTGTGAACAGTTCTTATACATTTTATGTCACTTAGTAAATAGATAGTTCATTGATTGATTACAAAGAGAAAGCAATTTTATTTTATTTTTCTCTCTTATATTTTGCTCATTAGAAGACAGCTCACATTATGAAGCGAAATTGTAATGGCATTTGTTTTTAAATTGTTTATAATAAAGGTTCGTTGCAATAGGTGAAGGCAGGATCTGACAAGATGAAGAGGTCATGAACCTATATTTCTACGTTAATCCTTATAATTTAGGAATTACTTTCTTTGCTACCATGGGACCACCTCTGACATTCATCCCTAAACAATATTTCTGCTGCTTTTATGAATTTTTTAGTTATCTGAATCGCAGAAACGATGTTGTGGGAATGCATTTCTGATACACTGCACCCCTCACTCCAACTATCTGAAGATAGTTGTATTTGACTGACTGTGAACAGTGCACACCCCAACTATCTGAAGATTGTTGTATTTGACTGACTGTGAACAGTGCACACCCCAACTATCTGAAGATTGTAGTATTTGACTGACTGTGAACACTGTACACCCCAACTATCTGAAGATTGTATTATTTGACTGACTGTGAACAGTTCTTATACATTTTATGTCACTTAGTAAATAGATAGTTCATTGATTGATTACAAAGAGAAAGCAATTTTATTTTATTTTTCTCTCTTATATTTTGCTCATTAGAAGACAGCTCACATTATGAAGCGAAATTGTAATGGCATTTGTTTTTAAATTGTTTATAATAAAGGTTCGTTGCAATAGGTGAAGGCAGGATCTGACAAGATGAAGAGGTCATGAACCTATATTTCTACGTTAATCCTTATAATTTAGGAATTACTTTCTTTGCTACCTTGGGACCACCTCTGACATTCATCCCTAAACAATATTTCTGCTGCTTTTATGAATTTTTTAGTTATCTGAATCGCAGAAACGATGTTGTGGGAATGCATTTCTGATACACTGCACCCCTCACTCCAACTATCTGAAGATTGTTGTATTTGACTGACTGTGAACAATGAACATCCTAACTATCTGAAGATTGAAGTATTTGACAGACTGTGAACAGTGCACAACCTAACTATCTGAATATTGTATTATTTGACTGACTGTGAACACTGTACACCCCAACTATCTGAAGATTGCAGTATTTGACTGACTTTGAACACTGTACACCCCAACTATCTGAAGATTGTAGTATTTGACTGACTGTAAAGACTGCACACCCCAACTATCTGAGGATTGTAGTATTTGAATGACTGTAAGCACTGCACACCCCAACTATCTGAAGATTGCAGTACCTGACTGAATGTAAACAGTGCAAACCCCAACTATCTGAAGATTGCAGTACTTGACTGACTGTAAACAGTGCAAACCCCAACTATCTGCAGATTGCAGTACTTGACTGACTGTAAACAGTTCTTATACATTTTATGTCACTTAGTAAATAGAGTTCTTTGATTGATTACAGAGAGAAAGCAATTTTATTTTATTTTTCTCTCTTATATTTTGCTTCATTAGAAGACAGTTCACAATATGAAGCGAAATTATAATGGCATTTGTTTTTAAATTGTTTATAATAAAGGTTCGTTGCAATAGGTGAATTCAGGATCTGACAAGATGAAGAGGTCATGAAGCTATATTTCTACGTTAATCCTTATAATTTAGGAATTACTTTCTTTGCTACCATGGGACGATTATGTTCCAAGTTGCAATATCATGTTCACCAGAATGGCCAGTGCATAATTGGTGCGAATTAGAATTTTATTGTATCCCGTAAATAACAGAGGAGTTGTGATATTGTATATGGCCTAACGTCAGTGGGGATCATGCTCCCTGTGCACTCTGTTTTTATTTTACGCCGATGATTCTATATCACCTCTGATCACCGTTACCAGATGGTAATTGGATATAAAACTGTCAGTGTAAATCAGTGTCCATAACCACTAACGTGGCGAGGTCGAATCCAGCTCATGGCTGGGTGTACACGATACAACGTGATGTGATAAAGTTTGTCAATTACTTTCTACAGGTCAGTGGTTTTCAGCGGGTAATGCGGTTTTCTCCACCACAAATCTGATCGCCCGGAATTATTTTTTCCCCTTGAGAGTTTGGGAGCAAATATCATAACCGCTATGTAAAGACTTTATGTATTATACGACCTTTTTTCAAATTTCCCTTCAATGGTCGCTAGAGACAAGTTTTACTGTAGCTGAAATATCGTTGAAAGTAGCGTTAACACCATAATCCTAACCTAAAAGTATTTCGTAACGTTAAAAAAAAACCAGTTCGTGATGACGAGCGGTGGGGTTTGTGTAGCAATATGTAATCATATGTACTATTGATATTAATACTGTCTACATGTTGCTAAATCTCTATATTCCATATTAAATTAGATGTTTCTCTTCTAATATTTTTCTTGATTTTTTTATCCGTGACAAACGTTAATATTGGTAAAAAAAGGAAGTAAAATACAATTAGCATCATAAATATTAGAAACCTCAGTGGATATTATTATTATTGGTGTCTAGATTCGAACCAAGTTCACCGCACAAATGATGGAGCCCCGTCATCTAGGAATAATACCTAGTTTCACCACTGTGGAGTAACACTGCGGAGTAATTCAGCTTCGCAAGTTTGTTTGCTGAAAAAGGTTGAATTGCTCAATGCTGCTCGACTAAATATTAATACCAAAATTGAAGAGCTGAAACAGGAAGTATCCAACCTTCCGGAGCACCTGAGTTCAGTCGCGGATTTTTGATAAGTATCCTTGGTGCACCTATTTAATTATATCCTGTACTTGTCCTATTAGAGCAAACAATTTGCATTATTATGTTTGCTATATACGATCACTGATTCTTTCTTTCTTTCTTTCTTTCTTTCATTTGCAACCTGATGCTATTTGTGTGTGACGTCGACATGAGCACTACATGCAAGCAAACAGTTGATCTCTTCAGGCAAGCCAACGTGTGAAGTACCAAGAGAACTAATACAGCTATATATTGTTTACGGCTAACAATATGACTCTATGTAAATTTTTTTATGGCTACCAATATGACGCTATAACATCAATATTATTAAGTTTCTAAGAATATTCAGTAAAACATGACTGTATTGAATGTGTTTCCGTCTTTTGAAGACATTATTTATAATGTGGGGTATAAAAATCAATAGCAGGCTTTGTTTTAATTTGAAGTCATTATTGATAATGTAGAATATAAATAACCTAGACTTTAATAAGATTCTGATTGAAGCTCTCTGTAATACGGTACAATAAAATTAAGACAGCAGTGAATACGAACAAAGACCTAGAAATGATTGATATCAGACTGACAGTTGCGTTCCTCCAATACGATGGTGTTTCTGTTACGGATGTTAAAACAACTTCAATCAAGTACAAGTACACGACACACATCCACATAATAATAGTTTATTTACAAAGAGTGATACCATTATGACAAATATAAGTTATACGTATGTTGTATTCTTTTTATTTTGTTGTTGTTACGGATGTTAAAGTAACTTCAATCAGGTACAAGTGCACGTCAGTCAGGTACAGTAAAATAGTTTATTTACAAAGAGAGTGATTACACTATGACACATATAAGTTTGACGTTTTTTGTTCGTTTGTATATTTTGGTGCCAACAGGAGATTATCTCGAAAATAAAAACAAAACTTAGACTTCAACGGAACATATTTCGAACTGAAATTATGTTGACTGCACGATTTCTAACATCCGTGTATGCTAAAACAGATCTTTATAATAATCTATATTTTTAAATAATGGAATTTTTTACACTTATCACTATACAGTTAACACTTCCCGCTCCCAATTATGTTTATTCAAGCTTTATATGACGCCATTTAGTTCTGGTTTCATAAAATATCTTTGAAATAAACGATATGTTAATTATTTGTAGGAAGAACCATGGTAATTTGTTGTGAACTTTTATTCACATTTGAAGTTATGAGTTATCTTATCTTATCTTATCTTATATACTACATGTCTATGTACAACAGTTAATATGTATTTCCATATATTTCATTTAAAATGAGAACAAATACAAATTAGTATTACTACGTTCATTCCATTTATTCCTTTTCTTTCATTTGTTCATAAAGCACAATTATTTTATCAATATTATGTCTTATTTCTAAGAGTCTAGTAGAGGTGGAAGTTTATTTGGATAATTTGTTCACGCCACAAAATAGCTAAAATACAGCTAAGGTTGGCATTAAATACCAATCAATCAGATATTCTCAATTTGATAACTCCCCCAGTAACAATTGATATCCTACATGGTTTATTATAATGGTATATAAACAGTTATGTATGTTATGTATGTCTGTGTGTGGTAGGTGTATCGATGTTTGTTTTTCATTTCATCATATTTAACCGATTTTAATGTCAGAAGGTAGATATGTTTGTTTAATACCATTCGAAAACAATTATTTTATAATTTCAGAAAACAGAAGGACACAATACACAGTTATCACCTGCCATATATATTTGTACTGCTGTCACCACAGGTATACCTGTTATTATCAACGTGGCCTATATTATAATCTGCTTCAAAACACTCCAGAAGAAGCTTCACAATCTTCTAGTTATCTCCCTTTGCATACGTGATTGTTTTTTAGGATTATCTCTGACGTGGTATATTGTTGGGTCACTAGTAGAGAGTATCCGAACGGACGTCACCGCATGTCTCCTTCGGACGTTTGTCGTATCGTTACGGACTTGTGAGCAGCTACAGTCTAATTCTTCTGATTTGCTTGGAACGAAATGCTGTTGTGAAAGCTATGCATTTTGGGATAGGACACACTTTAAATAGATTTAAATATTTGATCATTGGTGGAACTTTAGCTATGGAATTCATGTTTTCCATAGAAACCATTCTTTTTATACCTTTTGAGGCGACCATTTCGTCATGTAGTGTCCCCAACCTATACAGCCATCAATACTACTTCTTTGTCACACTAATGATAGGGACCATCTCAGGGATTATGATTATGATCGTGTGTGTTACTGTGTCAACAAGTCGTCACATATGGCGAATATTCTTCACAACGTTAAAAGTCAAACCACGTGATAAGGAAGTGTCAAGTTTTACCATCGAAATGATGGGTCGAGCTAAAAACCCACATTTAAACTGTTAAAATGAGCAACAACGGAATTAAGTATTAAGTGTCACCGACAAATTGATGAGTCAAACTAGTACATCACAATTGAACCGTGACGGGCTACCAAATAAAGTGTCCAGCATTACCGAGAAATGGACGAGTCCAGCAAAAACCTTGGTGGTGAACCATGACAACGAGGAGATACGAAATAAAGAGGTTAGTGATACCGACAAAGGACCAAAACAAGCTAAACTCTCACCGTTTCCCTGTGATAACAAAAAACGGTGCGTTGAAGTAAGTAGCTTTACCAAGAAATTAATGGTTCCAACTAAGACAGCACAGATAAACTGTGACAGCGACGGACGACGGAATGCATGGCATAACAAACATGGGGGAGACAACAGAAAAAATATTAGGTTAACAGTTCAACTGCAAGACAATATCCTTGCATATTTGCGGTCTGATGAATATAATTCCAATGTTGTTAATGATAATTGTCATGTTGTAAGTGAAACGTATCTTTCATGTTCCATGCTTGAAATCGAGGCTGAGATAGAAATGAAACGGACATCAAATACAAGAGTTCAACAGTTAATAAACCACATGAAAACTGAACGTATAAGTTGTAACCAAGGAATTAAAGAATCTCAATGTACTTTAAAAAGTGAAATACTAACAAAGAAACCTCAATTCACGTTTGATGCGTGGGAGTTCCGGGTCTTTATAACCAGCATCATAGTGGCAGTGACCACCATTTTATAAACTGGTCCCTTTCTCGTGTCTTACTGGGTCGATTATTACACTGATACCCTACTACCTCAACAAGTACGATTTATGCTCTTCATTCCTCTGATACTAAATTCGAGCTTAAATCCCTTCACGCCTGGCGTATTCCGGAAATTAAGGAACAATTCCGGAAGTAGCTTCATTGTTGATTTTCTTCTAGATTAAAACAAAACTATGTATATTGTGTTCTATTTATGTACTGTGTACATCGTGTCATTTACTTTTCCCTTCATTGTTTAAACAGTGATAGTTACCAATTTCAACACTATCAACAACATGAACATCAATCTCTGAACCCCAAAAAGACCTCGACATATTCGTTGGAATTCTACGTCCCAGTTGGTTTCTTTGTTTAATATTGTTGAATGTGACGTTAAGCACCATCAAACAAACCAACGAACCAACAGACATAAAACGTGATATACTTAATTGTACACAGGACAAATGTATGTCAAAGGTCAAATCTGTGTTTAATAGTTTGCTTATCAATTTGAATACAAAAGATGTGGACAAGAACCCACCCACACAATAGACAAATACTTCTTTTATTAAGTTATTTCGTCAACAGTTTTATATCAGATACACGTTAGTGTGAATTAGCTATCTATCTCACATATATATATGAAATTTTGTCAATGACTTGCGACAGGTAAGTGTGGTTTTCTCTGGGTATTCAGTGACTTGCAACAGGTCGGTGTGATTTTCACTGGGTAATCAGTGACTTGCAAGAGGTCGGTGTGATTTTCCCTGGGTACTCAGTGACTTGCAACAGGTCGGAGTGGTTTTCTCTGAGTACTCAGTGACTTGCAAGAGGTCGGTGTGATTTTCTCTGGGTACTCAGTGACTTGCAACAGGACGGTGTGATTTTCTCTGGGTACTCAATGACTTGCAACAGGTTGGTGTGGTTTTCTCTGGATACTCAGTGAATTGCAACAAGTCGGTGTGGCTTTCTCTGGGTACTCAGTGACTTGCAACAGGTCGGTGTGGTTTTCTCTGGGTACTCAGTGACTTGCAACAGGTCGGTGTGGTTTTCTCTGAGTACTCAGTGACTTGCAACAAGTTGGTGTGGTTTTCTCTGGGTACTCAGTGACTTGCAACAGGTCTGTGTGATTTTCTCTGGGTACTCAGTGACTTGCAACATGTCGGTGTGGTTTTCTCCGGGTACTCAGTGACTTACAACAGGTCGGTGTGGTTTTCTCCGGGTACTCAGTGACTTGCAACAGGTCGGTGTGATTTTCTCTGGGTACTCAGTGATTAGCAATAGGTCGGTGTGGTTTTTTCCGGGTACTCGGTGACTTGCAACAGGTCGGTGTTGTTTTCTCCGGGTACTCAGTGACTTGCAACAGGTCGGTGTGGTTTTCTCCGGGTATTGCGGTTTTATCTATCAATAAATCTGACGGCCACGATATAACTGAAATATTGTTGGTTAAATTGGTGTTAAATACAATATCTCAATAACCCCAACCCTATACATCAAAACGATATTATATTGTCTATTAATAGACAAGTTACATACTCCGGTCTATTAATATTTAATTTTATTAGAATAATTATCTCGTGTCAAAGGTCAAGACCAAATTAAACACTAAAACATGTTTTATTTAGCTGCATGGGTGTTCCTTGCATTCGTCAGATAATCTACTATGTCAATATTACAATGTGAATTGGATTTATTTACATATATGGCAGGCGACACAATTTTTAATTTTGTTTAAAGAAATTAATTTATATATAAAAACATAAGTTCTAAATATATTGTTTTATTCTTTTAAAGTTTTATATTAATTGTACATACAATGTTTAACCCGTATGATTTATTTCTAATGATCTTCTAGGTGACTTAGTTAACATACAAATGTAATATATGATTTGCTCACTCCACGATACAGCAGAGATACTGCTCAAGTTGGTGTTAAGCACCAATCAATCAATCAATCAATCAATCAATCAAAAATGAGATTAGCTTTCAACAAAATACAATTTTTAAGTAATATATTTATTAAATATTGTTTTGCAAATTAATGAAGCTAGTGGATCATGTTTCATATGTATGTTTTGTAGATGGCTGTTTTTCCGTTTGTGCTTTTTCTTTTGACGATCGTGTTGTCTGTTCTTCTTCGATATACGGAATCTGATTGCCCCTTTGGTATCGTCAACCTTATCTCTTTAAAATACATATCTACGCATGTCTACATGTATATACAGGACCTGGATTTCCAACATCATTCTCAATACAACATTATTTGGCAAAATGTGTCAGTGACTTGTGACAGGTATGTGGTTTTTACCTGGTACTCCGGTTTCCACCACCAATAAAACTGACGGCCACAATATAATTGAAATATTGTTGAAAGTGGAGTTAAACACCATAGCCTGAACCCATATAAATCGTATTATTAACAAAAACTTGATTTCAACTATAATTACAGTGAGGTGTTGTTAAACAACAGGTGAACACATGTTCAGTAAAATTATGGCGAGAACAAGCTATAACTTGATGAGTACGATGATGGGGACCATGGTGATGGTGACGATGATGACAACGATGACGACGATGATTATTGTGTCCGCTTTGTACTAGATCAACACGTTTAGTTCAATTCTGAGGGTTAACATACTGAAACAACAGACCGCGGGTTGACATTTCGCTACACTTTGACACATTATCCTGATTCCGAGCCTATCCGTATTTGTTATTACCCTTAATTAACAGAAGTCTTTCCTTGACGAGAGATGCCATTGGTGATTTTCCCTTGAAGAGAGATAACATTGGTGATTTCCATTGACGAGATATACCATTGGTGATTTTCCCTTGACGAGAGAAAACATTGGTGATTTTCATTGACGAGAGATACCATTGGTGATTTTTCCTTGACGAGAAATACCATTCCTGATTTTTCCATGACGAGAGATACCATTGGTGATTTTCCCTTGACGAGAGATAACATTAGTGATTTTCATTGACGAGAGATACCGTTGGTGATTTTTCCTTGACGAGAAATACCATTCCTGATTTTTCCATGACTAGAGATACCATTGGTGATTTTCTCTTGAGAGATAACATTGGTGATTTCCCTTGACGAGTGATATCATTGGTGAGTTTCCCTTGAGAAGAGATACCATTGGTGATTTTCCCTTGACGTGAGATACCATTGGTGATTTTCCCTTGACGAGAGATACCATTGGTGATTTTTCCTTGACGAGAGATACCATTGGTGATTCTCCCTTGACGAGAGATACCATTGGTGATTTTCCGTTGACGAGAGATACCATTGGTGATTTTTCCTTGACGAGAAATACCATTCCTGATTTTTCCTTGACGAGAGATACCATTGGTGATTGTCCCTTGACGAGAGATAACATTGGTGATTTCCCTTGACGAGAGATACCATTGATGAGTTTCCTTTGAGAAGAGATACCATTGCTGATTTTCCCTTGACGAGAGATATCATTGGTGATTTTCCCTTCACGTGAGATACCATTGGTAATTTTCCCTTGACGAGAGATACCATTGGTGATTTTTCCATGACGAGAGATACCATTGGTGATTCTCCCTTGACGAGAGATATCATTGGTGATTTTCCCTTCACGTGAGATACCATTGGTGATTTTCCCTTGACGAGAGATACCATTGGTGATTTTTCCATGACGAGAGATACCATTGGTGATTCTCCCTTGACGAGAGATACCATTGGTGATTTTCCCTTGACGAGAGATACCATTGGTGATTTTCCGTTGACGAGAGATACCATTGGTGATTTTACCTTGACGAAAGATACCATTGGTGATTTTCCCTTGACGAAAGATACCATTGGTGATTTTCCCTTGACGAGAGATATCATTGGTGATTTTCCCTTTACGAGAGATACCATTGGTGATTTTCCCTTGACGAAAGATACCATTGGTGATTTTCCCTTGACGAGAGATACCATTGGTGATTTTCCCTTGACGAAAGATACCATTGGTGATTTTACCTTGACGAAAGATACCATTGGTGATTCTCCCTTGACGAGAGATACCATTGGTGATTTTCCCTTGACGAAAGATACCATTGGTGATTTTCCCTTGACGAGAGATA
>MJUT01051123.1:546253-583481 GCA_002080005.1 Gigantidas platifrons
CAAGTTTGAATATCCTATTGAGACCCTTTGGTAAGATTCTCCTCCCTCAGACATAAGTGATCATAGCCAAGTTTGAATATCCTATTGAGACCCTTTGGTAAGATTCTCCTATCTTAGACAAGGTGACCATAGCCAAGATTGGATATCCTATTGAGACTTCCTGGTAAGATTCTCCTCCCTCAGACACAACTGACTATAGACAAGTTTGGATATCCTATTAAGACCCGTTGGTAATAATTTCCTCCCTCAGACCTAGGTGTCCATTGCCAAGTTTGGATATCCTATTGAGACCATTTGGTAAGATTCTCCTCTCTCAGACATAAGTGATCATAGTCAAGTTTGAATATCCTATTGAGACCCTTTGGTAAGATTCTCCTCCCTCAGACATAAGTGATCATAGCCAAGTTTGAATATCCTATTGAGACCCTTTGGTAAGATTATCCTTCCTTAGACATAGGTGACCATAGCCAAGATTGGATATCCTATTGAGACTTGTTGGTAAGATTCTCCTCCCTCAGACACAACTGACGATAGACAATTTTTGATATCCTATTAAGACCCGTTGGTAAGAATCTCCTCCCTCAGACATAGGTGACCATATCCATGCTTGGATATCCTATTGAGACCCTTTGGTAAGATTCTCCCCCCTCAGACATAGGTGACCATAGCCAAGTTTGGATATCCTAGTGAGACTCGTTGGTAAGATTATCCTCCCTCAGACATAAGTGACCATAGCCAAGTTTGATATCCTATTGAGACCCTTTGGTAAGAACCTCCTCCCTCAGACATAGGTGACCATAGCCATGTTTGGATATCCTATTGAGACCCTTTGGTAAGATTCCCCTCCCTCAGACATAAATGACCATAGCTAAGCTTGGATATCCTATTGAGACCCTTTGGAAAGATTATCCTACCTTAGACATAGATTACCATAGCCAAGTTTGGATATCTTGAGACTCATTGGTAAGATTCTCCTACCATAGACATAAGTGACCATAGCCAAGTTTGGATATCCTATTGAGACCCGTTGGGAAGATTTTCCTCCCTCAGACATAGGTGACCATAGCCAAGTTTGGATATCCTATTGAGACCCGTTGGTTTTCATGCTCCCAATGACGGTTATTCGCGTCTTTACGCTTCCTGTCCTATATCTACATATTATTCCCGTTTTAGTTTGTCTTTGTTTACATTTGATCAAATATGATTCTTTATACCTAAAACAGTTTATACAACAATTATTGTATAATTTTGAGTTGTTAAAAGAAATGTACACGTGTTATATTTTAGAAATAAACTATTAATTTTAATTGGCATAGCCTTTCACTACTGGTGCAATTAATAAATGTCTTCTATCTGGATCTTAAATTCATTATACATCTATGCATCAGGGTTCTAGCCTTTATAAACAATTTCTCCGACTTTGCTAGAATTTTTATTAAATGAACATATTCATGAAAAAATTATGAAAGTGAACAGGCTACCATGTAGTTTTAGCTGTTTTAGCATTAAGTAATAAGTTAAGATTAAAATGTTCTTCAATTTTTTGTTGTAGGTTTGTATCAATTGTTTTCTAAATAACAGAAATTGTAAATATTATGAAAAGAAAGTATAAACAGTGATGTCAACAATGCCGCTAATATCAACAAAAGAGTATGTGTGACTGTCCCAAGTCATTACTTGGATTTCCAACGTTATGTGTCCTGGTCTTCATTGTGGTCAGTTATTTTGAGGTCAGAAGTGATTGTTTGTTTTGTTGATATTTTTGGAATTGTTGACCATCATGGCTTAAACCTTCATTTCATAACCATATTTCACATATAATCGTTGAATATAAAAGGATCATTGACTAAACTTATTCATGTTTTGTAAGTCACTACATGAGAAACTAGAATGAATTTCATACTTACAGAGAAGTAAGGCTTGTCAAGTTGTTGAATGTGCCTACTTGGATTGATGTAATCTGATTAGATTACACATAGCTATACAATATAAAATAAGGACTAAATACAAGGACAATTTGAGACTTAATAAGTATAAGGAAAGTCGGAAGACAACATTTGTGTTACCAAAGCCAACATACCGAAGGACAAAGGTCAAAAGGAGAAAAAAAAGGCAAACAATGGTCCACATTATAAGCCTAAGGTTTGAGCAACAGGAACCCATTAAAGCTGGAATTGGACACAAACACTCAAGTTGGTAAATAAGATAATATTCCACAAGTGCTATTCTTCACGCTGCTGGCGTCAAGAACCGGTCATATATCACACATGGTGACAAGTCATGAACGAAGACCAATGAATGACCTGGAATCAGAACAAACCAAACATATCAGTGTTCATTTGTGACACAGACTCGATAAAGGATAACAAAGTTCATGAAGGCGATATTGATGAAGCCGAACATCTGTTCGACTGAGAGACAAATAGTCCATTTTCAGGTGTTGCGGAAATGCTGCTACATACACATGGAAAACTCACAACGTGAAAATTTAAATCATCTCTTTAATTAAAAATCTGTAGTTCAAGGTATGAAGTATATATAGTGTATTGATGGCATCTTTTAGTTCAAGTTCAGGGAGATAGATACAATCAAAATAGTCAATAAACTTTGAATTATTCAGCGAAAATACCATCAATACAGCGGAAGTAAAAGACTGGGCTAGCTACATTTTTGTGAACATTTTTAACCTTTTAACCACTTTTCCATATTTTTTATATGTGAAGATAAATATTGACATTTTTAATCTTTTAACCACATGTGCATAGCGTTGACATTTTAAACGTTTTAACCAGTTGGCGTAGTGTTCACATTTTAAACTTTTAACTACTTGTGCTTAGTGTTCACATTTTAAACTTTTTGCTACTTGTGTTTAGTGTTCACATTTTAAACTTTTAGCTACTTGTGCTTAGTTTTCACATTTTAAACTTTAACTACATGTGCTTAGTGTTCGCATTTTAAACTTTTAACTACTTGTGCTTAGTGTTCACATTTTAAACTTTTAACTACGTGTGCTTAGTGATCACATATTAAACTTTTAACTACTTGTGCTTAGTGTTCAAATTTTAAACTGTTCACTACTTGTGCTTAGAGTTGACATTTTAAACTTTTAACTACTTGTGTAAATTATTGACATTTTATTTACCTTTTAACCACTTGAGTATAATTTGGACATATTTAACATTTAATCACTAGTGTATAACGTTGACATTTTTAACATTTTAACCACTTGTATATAATGTTGACATTTTTGGTTTCTATTCTTATTATTCTTTTTTCCAAAAACGCTCCGTGATCTCTAAGTTTGATATCTTTATTTGTATTCTCTGTTTATTAGTTTTTTTTTACTTTTTATCTGTGGCTTTCTATTCTACCTTAAACAGTTCATGCAAGAGGTATTTTGTATAATTAGGAGTTGGTGAAAGAAATGGCTTAATGTTCTTGTCTTTAAGAAATAAACGATCAATTATAATCGATGTAACTTTCACCACTGGTGAAATTAGTAGATGTTTTCTGTCTAGATCTTAATTTCATTGTACATCTATGCATCTGGGTTCTATCCGTCATAAACAACTCCATTGACTTTGCTAGACATTTGATTAAATGAACACATTCAGTCAAGATTATTTGTTAAAGTGGAAAGGTGACCTTGTAGTTTATGTATTAGTAATAAGTTAATGTTAGACAATGTTCTCCTATTTTGTGCTGTCATTCTGATGCTTTGTATACATTGTTTCTTAAATAACAAAAATTGTAGATATTATTAAAAGAAAGTGTAAACAGTGATGGTCAACCCTGCCACATATATCAACAAAGGAACGTTTTTGCCCGTCCTGAGCCATTACCTGGATTTACAACGTTATATGTCGTGGTCAGGTGACAATGTAGTTTATGTATAAGTAATAAGTTAATATTATACAATGTTCTTCAATTTTGTGTTGACATTCTAATGCTTTGTATAAACCTACATACCGAAGGACAAAGGTCAAAGAGAGAGAGATAACGAATGGCAAAACAATTGTCCGCATTAGAAACTAAACTTTGAACAAGAGGAACGCCATTAAAACTGGAGTTAGACACAAAGGCTGAAGATGGTAAATAAGGTCAATGTTCGACAAGTGGCATTCATCATGCTGCTGACGCCAACAACCGGTCATATGTCACACATGGTGGCAAGTCATGAGCGATGACAAATACAATGACCTGTAATCAGTACCAACCGAACATATCAGTGTTCATTTGTAACACAGGCATGATAAAGGATAACACAATATATGAAGGCGATTCTGATGAAGCCGAACATCGCTTCAACTTAGAGACCTATACTCCATCTGCATGTGCTACTGGAATTTTGCTACATATTAATGGAAAATTCACAATGTGAAAATTAAAATCAGCTCTTTCATTGAAAATGTTTCGTTCAATGTATAAAGGATATCTAGCTGTACTGTTGGTATCTGTTAATTTAAGCTCAGAGAGATTAATGCACTCAAAATAGTCAATACATATTCAGTGACAAAAATACCATATATACAGAGGAATTGAAGGACCGGGCTAACTACATGTTTTGGAAAATTTGTATTTAACCTTTTATATGATATGGACATCTTTAACCTTGTAACCACTCGGGTATAATATTGACATTTTTAACCTTTTAACGACTTGTGCATAGTGTTGACATGTTAAACTTTTAACACACTTTTGTAAATTATTGACATTATATTTACCATAACCATTTCTGTATAATTTGGACATCTTTAACCTTTAATCACTAGTGTATAATGTTGACATTTGCAACCTTTCAACCACTTGTGTATAATGTGGACATTTTTAAATTTTTAGCCACTTGTGTATAATGTTGACATTTTTTTGGTTTGTATTCGTTTGATTATCAGTGTAGGTTTTTTCCCCACAAACGCTCCGTGATCTCTAAGTTTTATATCTTCATTTGTATTCCCTGATTATTATTATTTTTTTACATTTTATCTGTGGCTTTCTATTCTACCTTAAACAGTTCATACAAGTACTGCATATAATTAGGAGTTGTTGACAGAAATGAATTGATGCTCTTGTCTTTAAGAAATAAACTATCAATTTTAATTGATGTAGCTGTTCACCACTTGTGAAATACAGATGTATGTTCTGTCCTGATCTTAATTTCATTTTACATCTATGCATCTGAGTTCTATCCTTCATACATAATTACTCTGACTTTGCTAGAAATTTGATTAAATGAACATATTCAGCTAACATTATTGATTAAAATGGACAGGTGACCATGTAGTCTATGTATAAGTATTAAGTTAATGTTAAACAATGTTCTTCAATTTTTTGGTGTCACTCTGATGCTTTGTATAAATTGTCTTTTTAAATAACAGAAACTGCAGATGTTATGAAAAGATAGTGTAAACAGTGATGGTCACCCATACCACTAATATCAACAAAAGAATGTTTTTGCCCTTCCCGAGGAGGTACCTGGATATACAACGTTATGTGTCGTGGTCTTTATTGTAGTCAGTGATTTAAAGGTACGAGGTGTGTTTGTTGATATTGATGGAATTGTTGACCATCATGGCTTAAAGACTTTCTTTTCATAATCACATATCGCTTAGAATTGTTAAATATAAAAAAAGTATCATTGACTAAACATATTCCATGTTTTGTAAGTTACAACATGGAAAATAGAAATAATTTTGATACTTACAGATGAGTAAGGCTTGTCAACTTGTTGAATGTGCCTCCTTGGATGGATGTAATCTGATTAGATTGCAAATAACTACAAAATATAATATACGTACTAAATACAATGAGAATTTTAAACTCCATAAGTATAAGGAAAGACGGAAGACAACAATTGTGTTACCATAACCAACATACCGATGGAGAAATGTCATACAGAGAGAGAGAGAGAGAGAGAGAGAGAGAGAGAGAGAGAGAGAGAGAGAGAGAGCAAAAGGCAAAACTAGGTCCTCATTAGAAACTAAAGTTTGAACAAGAGGATCGCCATTACAACTGGAGTTAGACACTAAGGCTGAAGATGGTAAATAAGGTCATGTTCGACAAGTGGCATTCATCATGCTGCTGACGCCAACAACTGGTCGTATGTCGCACATGATGACATGTCATGAGCGATATCAAATACAATGACCTACAATCAGTGACAACCGAATATATCAGTGTTCATTTGTAACACAGGCATGATAAAGGATAACACAATTTATGAAGGCGATCCTGATCAAGCCGAACATCGTTTCAACTGAGAGACGAATACTCCATCTACAGGTGCTGCTGGAATGTTCCTACATATAAATGGAAACTTCTCAATGTGAAAGTAAAATCATCTCTTTAATTAAAAGGTTTCGCTCAATGTATGAAGTACGTCTAGCTGTACTGTTGGCTAACTACATTTTTTGGAAATTGTTTAACCTGTTAACCACTTGTGTAGCATATTGACATTTTTAACATGTTAACCACTTGTATATGATTT
This sequence comes from Gigantidas platifrons, assembly GCA_002080005.1. Taxonomy (NCBI): domain Eukaryota; kingdom Metazoa; phylum Mollusca; class Bivalvia; order Mytilida; family Modiolidae; genus Gigantidas; species Gigantidas platifrons. The sequence goes on from MJUT01051123.1 coordinate 552,738, forward strand.
GGACGTATTTAACCTTGTAACCACTCGGGTATAATATTGACATTTTTAACCTTGTAACGACTTGTGCATAGTGTTGACATGTAGTTTATGCATAAATGATAAGTTAATGTTAAACGAGGTTCTTCAATTTTGTGTTGGCATTATGATGCTTTGTATAAATTGTTTTTTAAATAACAGAAATTGTAGATATTATGGAAAGAAAGTGTAAACATTGATGGTAACCCATGCCACTTATATCAAGAAAAGAATGTATTTGCCGTTCCCGAGGCAGTACATGGATTTACAATGTTATGTGTCGTGGTCTTTATTGTAATCACTGATTTTGAGGTGAGAGGTGTGTTTGTTGATATTGATGGAATTGTTGACCATCATGGTTTAAAGACTTTCTTTTCATAATCACATCTCGCATAGAACTGTCAAATATAAAAAGGTATCATTGACTAAGCATATTCCATGTTTTGTAAGCTATGACATGGAAAAATAGAAATAATTTGATAAATACAGATAACTAAGGCTTGTCAATTTGCTGAATGTGCCTTCTTGGATAGATGTAATCTGATTATGACTCAAATCACTACAAAATATAAAATACGTACTAAATACCATAATAATTTGAGACCCAATAAGCAAAATGAAAGTTGGAAGATGATATTTGTGTAACCAGAACCAACATACCGAAGGACAAAGGTCAAAAGGAAAAAGAGAGAGAGCAAAAGGTAAGCAATAGCCCACATTTAAAAACTGAAGCTTGAGCAAGAGCAGCGCTATTAAAACTGGAGTTAGACACAAACGCTCAAGATGGTAAATAAGGTCACGTTCGACAAGAGGCATTTATCATGCTGCTGGCGCCTACAACCGGTCTTATGTCACACATGGTGACAAGACATGAGCGATATCAAATACAATGACCTGCAATCAGTGACAACCGAATATATCAGTGTTCATTTGTAACACAGGCATGATAAAGGATAACACATTTTATGGAGGCGATCCTGAAGAAGCCTAACATCGTTTCAACTGAGAGACGAATACTCCATCTGCAAGTGCTGCTGGAATGTTGCTGCATATAAATGGAAAATTCACAATGTGAAAATTAAAATCATCTCTTTAATTAAAAAGGCTTCGTTCAATGTATGAAGTATATCTAGCTGTACTGTTGGTATCTGTTAATTTAAGTTCAGTGAGATTAATGCAATCAAAATAGTCAATAAACCTTGAATAATCAGTGAAAAAAAATACCATCTATACAAAGGAATTGAAGGACCGAGCTAACTCCATTTTTTGGAATTTGCTTAACATTTTAACCACTTGTGTAACATATTAACATTTTTAACATGTTAACCACTTGTATATGATTTGGGCGTGATTAACCTTGTATCCACTCGGGTATAATATATACATTTTAACATTTTAACGACTTGTGCATAGTGTTGACATTTTAACCACTTGTGCTTAGTGTTTACATGTAAACTTTTAGCAAACTGCTGTAAATTATTGGCATGTTATCTACCTTTTAACCATTTTTGTATAATTTGGACATTTTTAATTTTTTAGCCACTTGTGAATAATGTTGACATTTTTTGGTTGGTATTCTTTTGAATATGAGTGTATGTTTTTTCCCCTAAAAACACTCCGTGATCTCTAAGTTTGATCTCTTCATTTGTATTCCTTAATAAATTAGTTTTTTCTACACTTTGAGCACGGGGAGCGTCATTTAAACTGGAATTAGACACAAAGGCTGAAGATGGTAACTAAGGTCATGTTCGACAAGTGACATTCATCATGCTGCTGACTCCAACATCCGGTCATATGTCACACATCCTGACATGTCATGAGCGATGACACATACAATGACCTACAATCAGTACCAACCGAACATATCAGTGTTCATTTGTAACACATGCATGACAAAGGATAACACAATTTATGAAGTCGATCCTGATGAAGCCGAACATCGTTTCAACTGAGAGACGAATACTCCATCTGCAGGTGCTGCTGGAATGTTGCTACATATAAATGGAAAATTAACAATGACATTTTTAACATGTTAACCACTTGTATATGATTTGGATGTCTTTAACCTTGTAACCACTCGGGAATAATATTGACATTTTTAACCTTTTAACGACTTGTGCATAGTGTTGACATTTTAACCACTTGTGGTTAGTGTTGACATGTTACACTTTTAACACACTGCTGTAAATTATTGACATGATATTTTCCTTCTTGCCATTTGTGTATAATTTGGACATCTTCAACCTTTAATCAATAGTGTATAATGTTGACATTTTTAAATTTTTAACCACACTGTAATGTTGACATTTTTGGTTTGTATTCTTTTGATTATGAGTGTACCTGATGTAGGTTTTTTCACCAAAAAATGCTCCGTGATCTCTAAGTTTGATCTCTTCATTTGTATTCCCTGATTTTTATTTTTTGTTTTTCATTTTATCTGTGGCTTTCTATTCTACCTTAAACAGTTCATACAAGTATTGTGTATAATTAGGAGTTGTTAAAAGAAATGAATTGATGTTCTTGTCTTTAAGAAATAAACTATCAATTTAATAAATTGATGTAGCCTTTCACCACTGGTGAAATACAAAGATGTTTTCTGTCTGGATCTTAATTTCATTGTACATCTATGCATCTGGGTTCTATCCCTCATACACAATTATCCTGAATTTGCTAGAAATTTGATTAAATGAACACATTCAGCTAAGATTATTGATTAAAGTGGACAGGTGTCCATGTAGTTTATGCATAAGTAATAAGTTAATATTATACAATGTTCTTCAATTTTGTGTTGGCATTCTAATGCTTTGTATAAATTGTTTCTTAAATAACAAACATTGTAGAAATTATTAAAAGAAAGTCTAAACAGTGATGGTCAACCCTGAAACTTATATCAACAAAGGAACGTTTTTGCCCGTCCTGAGCCAGTACCTGGATTTACAACGTTATATGTCGTGGTCTGTATTGTAGTCAGTGATTTTGAGTTGAAAGGGAGGTTTGTTGATATTGATGGAATTATTGACCATCATGGCTTAAAGACTTTCTTTTCATAATCACATCTAGCATAGTGTAAACTATATTTTATTCAACAAAAATACATATAAGACATTACATAGTGATATTTATAGAAAGGGATTGGAAAACAAGTGTAAAACAGTTATGCAAATTCCTCTCCCGGTAAATTATTGCTAAAACAGATGGATGGTTGTTCAAATTATAATCTTATATATTAATAACAAAAAGTGGTTGGGTTTTGTGAATGATTCTACACGGGTTATGAAATTAATGAGAATCACATTACATGAATACGGTCTACATTTTTAGAAAATATATGTAAGAATTATGCAAATCTCTTACTTTTGACAATGAAATCTTGTATAATGATAAAATGTTGTTTGTTTTCAATATCAGACAATAAAGGGTTACCAAATAATACATTTTGAGTAGTTGCCTGATATGCAATATTATTAATCATATTTTGTCGGATTAAACGATACAATGGACAATATAACAAAAAGTGTTCAGAATATTCCATTTGTTTACAAATACAGTATGAATCATCTATTATATTTTTCTTAAGTGAATGCTCTTTCAATCCACTACTCTCGGTTCTTATTCTTGTGTGAATAATTTGACCAATTCTGCTGCCGCTATAAAATATTGCGGGACAAAGTGTTTATTTTGTAAAAAAAAATTTAAGAGAGTACAAAGAAGCGGTTCTAATATGAATAGGAAAATCATTCCAAAGACGAACAGTAGACGGAATAAAACTGTTGTGAAGAAACTGTGTACGTGAATATACAGAAGGCAGATTATGCGAGTTACGGGTCCCGTACGCGTGGGTTTGTCCGAAAGTTGAGGGGACTAGATTTGTAAGATAGTCTGGAGTATTTTTATTAACCATCTGGTGTAACATAATAAGTTTGTGGTTCTTCCTCCTATCCCTTAGACTTTCCCACACAGATTCCTTCATAAGAACATGAATGCTGGTTAATTTTGTCGCCCCTGTAACAATTCGCGCTGCCTCGTAATTAATATTCTCCCGTCTATCTTTCAAATATTCCGTACAATTGTCACAAATCACGTCAACATATTCTAAGATGGGGCAAACATATGAAAAATACATAACTTGAAGGGTTTTTCTGTCGGCTTTAAATTTAAGTCTCCGTAACATATTCAGTCGCACGGACGCTTTAGCTTAAATTTCATCTATATGAATGTTCCAGTTCCCGTCACTGGAAAATATAAGACCAAGATGTTTGTGAGAATCAACGGTTTTGATAAAGTTCCGGTCCATAGTTAACGGAGGGTGATAAGGTGGATCCTTAGTCCTAGATATAATCATAGATTCGATTTTCTTAGGGTTGAAATTTACTAACCATTTATCGTCCCATTTTTCAATGCGATCGAAATCAGAATTGAGAGTAATGGAGGCTACCAAAGGGTTGTCAACAATAGCATACATACTTGTATCGTCAGCAAATAGCTTTATCTGACAGTTTACCTCTTTAACAATATAATTAATGAAAACTAAGAATAATAATGGGCCCAGGATCGACCCTTGTGGAACACCAGCATTGATATTAGCCCAAGAAGATTCTTGTCCATTAATAACCACCCTTTGATTACGGTTTGAGAGATAATCTTTTAGCCATAAAAGAAGATTTCCGGTGATACCATTTTTTTTTCAATTTGAACAGTAAGCCTCTGTGCCAAACCCGGTCAAATGCCTTACTTATATCGAAGAAAATTATTATAATGTCTTTCCCTTCATCTAAAGCGGAGCTGAACACGTTAGCAATATACATCAACTGCATACGAGTAGAATCATTTAAGGTGAATCCAGACTGGTGTTCCGATAGGAATTATCGAATAGAATTCATATTATGTGTATATACACATCTTTCAAAAGTTTTGCTTATTATGCATAGTAGAGAGATTGGGCGATAATTACCAATTATGTTCTTATCGTTCTTCTTGAAAGCGGAAATAAAATTAGCTAATGTCCATGCTGACGGATAATACATACTGGATAGACTTAAATTATAAATATAACACACAGGTTTTGATATAATATCATATGCACTTTTCAATAGTCTTGGGCTTACACCGTCAGGACCAGAAGCTTTATTTACATCAACAATTTGTAATACATCTTTCACTTCCTGTTCTTGAAGGATTATATTATCAAGACAATTGACCGGTGCAGAGTCATCCTCAGGGACAGACTTATCATTATCGTTTACATTTGATTGAGAAGCAAAACATATATTAAACGCCTCAGCTTTTTCGATATCATTACTAATAAAGTCGTCATTGACAAGTAGAGGTGGAATATTACAAGATTTAAATCCTGCTAATTTAGAGGCTGTTATCCAGCAATTTCTTTTGCCTAAGGTATCAGAACGTAATTTATTTACAAGCCATTCAAAATAAACTTGCTTCTGCTGCCTGACTAAATCGACGGTCTTGCTCCTAAATTTCCTAAACTTTTCCCAGTGCTCAGGAAGATTTTCTTTTTTAGCTCTATTGTTCAACCTATTACGTTTTCGTATTTCCCGGCGAACTGCATTGTTTATCCACGGTGGATCCATCTTCCTAACAGTGATAACTTCATTAGGAATTGAATCTGCCACAGCTTTCAATAGTATATTAGTAAATAAATCTACGACACGATCTAAATCGTTATTCACGCTGGCAAAAATATCATCCCAATTGACAGCGGCTAATTTCTCGCGAAACAGATTGAAGTCGCCACGATCGTAGAGCCAGATGCGGCGTTTAAAACACGTTAAAGAAGGTTTGCAAATTTTGATGATCCCGTATATCGGCAATGATATCGTATATTTCTTTGGAAAATAGACGGACCAACGTGAACAAAGTCAACCGATTTACAGTTATTAGCAATAACTAAATCAAGACATGAATTTGTGTTCTCCGTAAAATATGTTGGTTCGCTGATAAATTGAATCATATCATATTTAGTGAGGATATGTTTCACTCTATCGTTGTTCGGTTTCAGATAATCTTCATTAAAGTCCCCTAAAATGACAATGTTTTCAATTTCTGTGTCAACCGCTTGATCTAGTGAGTGTTCAATGAGTGAGAACGCATTGACTTCGGAGTTTGGCGTTCAGTAGAAGCCAACCACTAAAACAGTATTATTACTTTTCATTCTGATTTCCACCCACAAACTGTCGATACCCCTTACATCTAAATCCTTCCTGTGCAAGGCATGTATATTATTTTTTATATAAAACGCCACACCACCACATATTCTGCCAATCCGGTCATGTCCATAGGGGTAAAGAAAGCCAGCTAAAAGAATATCCTCGGACTTGGTATTCTGATTCAGCCAAGTTTCACTAAAACAGAGTATATCAATATTTTTAAGTTCAAAATTGATAATATATAATTTAGGGAGAAGGCTCTGAACGCTAAGATGAACAAACGAAGTGTATGTACCCAGACAGGCATTAAAATCATCTTGAAACTAATCTGCAAATGCGGATACAGACGAAACGTCACTTTCTGGTGCGCTTGATGGGCCAGGATTAAACTCGACGTCACCAGATAAAATGATTAAATGCTTCAAACACACCAGTAAAAGACCAAAAATTAAACCAATATACTTGACGCACACAACCGCTTAAGTTTTGTGATAATGTAATTAAAACAACGTGAGTAACGACAACAGTAAATAGAAAATGAATATGATTGACGACAATTGCCTGCTTTTTGATAATATAACACAATAAAGTAACATTATTGGTACACATTTAATTCCCAACACATAGTAAGATTGAATGAATATTACATTTACATAGTCTAATCGCTTGCGCTTCAAAACCCGTGTAGCTCTTGAGTAAAAAAAAGTCCTATTCTGGCGTTAAATTCGCTACTAGAGATTGTCATGATTATGTAATTTTGGAATCCCAGGCATAGTGAGTATGTGCCAGACTAGGACTTACATTACACAAAGATAGCAGAATTTTGTCAAACATAAGGTCACCCATATAACCGTATAGATATACAGTATCTGATATTTTACGAAGTAAAATCAACAATAACAAAAAATAATATACAAAGCACACGAACCTGCGAAGTTTGTCGCAACCAGTCATAGTGGTTTCATACTTGTTTGTTAGAGAAAAGTAAGCGCGCATTGAGAAAACTATGACCAAAGCGGGATAACTCTAAGAAAAAAAAAAAATCAGCCCAGAGTTGGATATGATCAAATATGGAACCGTTAATTTGTTACCTTGTTAGGGGAGAAATCACTTCTTATCAAAGTTTATGCTTAAAAAGAAAAATAAATAAAATAAAATAAAATAAATAAAAATAATAAAAAATCCATTATTTTAGAATTTTCCAGACTAATTTTACAATATTTGTGTCATGTGAATTTCATGTATAGCATACACGATTAGCAGTGAGAAAGCACATGACCCTGTGAAATTACTTGATCTCAATCAGTCTAAATGGTTTCTTACTTGGTTGTTAAATAAAATGAGCAAGCACGCAATGAGAAAACTTGGCCAAGAGCAGGATAACTCTAAAAGAAAAAAAATAAGCACAAAGTTTGATTTAAGGAGATATGGAAACATTAACTTGCTACCTTGTTATAAATGTACGAAACAAAAGAAAAAAAAATATATCAATTATTTTTAAAGTTTCCAGCCAAATTTTAGATTGTTTATGTCATATGAACTTCATGTATAGAGTACACGATAAACAGTGAGGAAATGTTTCAAATCTGATATTTGATTCCCAAGAGCAAAATCATGGAAAAACAATCTTTTACAACATCACCAACAAAGAATAATATAAAGCTATTCAATGTAATTATGAGACACATAATGTCACGCATTAACTGAAGACATGACGTATGATCGTCAAAATAACAACACAGTGGTTAACTGTTCTTTTAATACTATGTTTTATTTGAGGTTAATGATATCTCGGTTGGAACTGCATCATAGGCATCATTTGAGGATTATGCATTCCACCAACGTTGGGTTGGTTCATCAGGGATGCTGGGTATGGTGGCATCATGTTTGGAGGGAAGCTAGATATTGGCGAACTTGTAAGTGGTGAACGAATATGAAAGCCAGGTGGCATAGTCGAAGGGCACTGATCAATTGGCATCGCTTGGTGGGAAGCATAGTACGGTTTTGGCGAAATGTTTTGAACAATTTTATGTAGCTGAGCCTCGTTGATGACAGTGTGTTTTTCTTCATTTTTGTCAGTAATATAAATGTTCCCATCCCAAACAGAACTTTGCTTGACTTTGCCTTGACGAACTGCCTCACAAGCTAAATAAGCGATTTCCCCCCTGGTCTTGGTTAAGTATTGACTTATACCGATTCCTTTAAGTTCGTTTTTATCCTTGATTTTTTTGTGGATTTCAAAAATTCGGTTCAATTATTCGAGTGGATGAAGCGAGCTATTATCTGTCTGGGTCCTTCAATTGTGGGAAGACGATGAGAAGCACTGATTTCACTATGCGATAACTTTACGTTAAGTTTATCGGCTATGTCGCAAACGATTTGATTTGTATCCTCACCTTTTGTTTCAGGCACACAGCTGACACGGATGCAGCTTTTACGACTGTGTTGTTCTAAATTCCCAACTTCTTGGGTATGCCTTTGAGTTTCACTCATTACCTTTTTCAGATTTTGATTCTCCACTTTAAGTTGTTCAATTTCAGTGTATAGAGGAGCAGTGATATTGTTAACATGTATCGTAAGCTCCAATTTTAATTCCTTTCTAAGGTCATCTAACGTTATAGTTTTGACAGCTTGAGCAAGTCGATTAACATCGTTGTCAGTAAATAGTGATTGTTGGTTTTGTGGAGTCATGGATACATTTCATTGTGTGTTAATGTTAGTTTTACCTATTGAGGATGACAAAGGTATAGTGGCTTGTTCTTGATCGGTTCCGTTGATCACTGTTGGTTCAATTTCGAGATCAAATTCAAAATAAAGTTGTTTTCCTAACAGGCTTCTCAGAAATACTCAACTGACTGGGAGAAGGCTCTGATGAATGACGACGGCGTTTGTGGCAACAGGAGTCAGCTCTTGACATAATAATACATATTTGTAAATATTTTGTTGTGATTGTTTGTTGATAGACTAATGTTCATGTCGGGTGCACTCGATTCTTCAGGTTTGATGACGTGTTATGTCAACAATATAATAGTAATGATACCACATTTACAAACACTTTCCTATCAGTTTTTAGTAAAGAATGTCATAATTATGAACACCGTATGCGCTTTCATCCTGAATTACCACTTATTCTGGTTGCAAAGAAGTTCGAGAAAGTCTATATCATAATAATTATACTCTCCGGTGAAATAACACAACCATGCCATCTTGCGCATGCTCTGTTCGGTTTTCAATCTCGCATAGAACAGTTAAATATAAAAAAAGTATCATTGACTGAACATACTCCATGTTTTGTAAGTTACAACATAGAAAAATAGAAATAATTTTATACGGAGAAGTAAGGCTTTTCAAGTTGTTGAATGTGCCTTCTTGGATTGATGTAATCTGATTAGAATACAAATAACTACAAAATATAAAATACGATTTAATTACAATGAGAATTTGAAACTCAATAAGAATAAGGAAAGTCGGAAAACAACAATTGTGTTATCAGAACCAACATACCGAAGGACAAAGGTCAGAGAGAGAGAGAGAGAGAGAGAGAGAGGACGAAAGGCAAAACAGTGTCCTCATTAGACAAACGTTTGAGCAAAATGAGCGACATTAAAACTGGAGTTAGACACAACTGTTCAAGATGGTAGATAAGGTCATGTTCGACAAGTGGCATTCATCATGCTGCTGGTGCCAACAACCGGTCATATGTCACACATGGTGACAAGTCATGAGCGATGACAAATACAATGACCTGAAATCAGTCGCAACCGAACATATCAGTGTTCATTTGTAACACAGGCATGAAAAAGGATAACAAAATTGATCAAGGCGATCTTAATGAAGCCGAACATCGCTTCAACTGAGAGACGTATATTCCATCTGCAGATGCTGCTGGAATGTTGCTACATATACATGGAAAATTTACAACGTGAAAATTTAAATCATCTCATTAATTAAAAATCTGTAGTTCAAGGTATGAAGTATATATAGTGTATCGATGGCATCTTTTAGTTCAAGTTCAGGGAGATAGTTACAAGCAAAATAGTCAATAAACTTTCAATTATTCAGCGAAAATACCATCTATACACGGAAGTAAAAGACTGGGCTAGCTACATTTTTGTGAACATGTTTAACCTTTTAACCACTTTTGCAATATTTTGATATGTGAAACCTTGTAACCACTCGGGGATAATACTGACATTTTTAATCTATTAGTCGCATGTGCATAGCGTTGACATTTTAAACGTTTTAACCAGTTGCGCGTAGTGTTCACTTTTTAAGCTTTTAACTACTTGTGTTTAGTGTTCACATTTTAAACTTTTAACGACTTGTGTTTAGTGTTCACATTTTAAACTTTTAACTACTTGTGCTTAGTGTTCACATTTTAAACTTTTAACTACTTGTGCTTAGTGTTCTCATTTAAACTTTTAACTACTTGTGCTTAGTGTTGACATTTTAAACTTTTAACCACTTGTGTAAATAAATGACTTTTTATTTATCTTTTAACCACTTGAGTATAATTTGGACATATTTAACCTTTAATCACTAGTGTATAACGTTGACATTTTTAACATTTTAACCACTTATGTATAATGTTGACATTTTTAACATTTAACCACTTGTATATAATGTTCACATTTTTGGTTTATATTCTTCTTATTATGAGTGTACCCGATGTGTGTTTTTTTTCCAAAAACGCTCCGTGATCTCTAAGTTTGATACCTTTATCTGTATTCTCTGTTTATTAGTTGTTTTTTTTAACTTTTTATCTGTGGTTTTCTATTCTACCTTAAACAGTTCAGGCAAGAGGTATTGTGTATAATTAGGAGTTGTTGAAAGAAATGGTTTAATTTTCTTGTCTTTATGAAATAAACGATCAATTATAATTGATGTAACCTTTCACCACTGGTCAAATAAATAGATGTGTTCTGTCTAGATCTTAATTTCATTGTACATATATGCATCTGGGTTCTAGCCTTCATAAACAACTCCATTAACTTTGTTAGAAATTTGATTAAATGAACACATTCAGCCAATATTATTTATTAAAGTGGACAGGTGACAATGTAGTTTATGCATAAGTAATAAGTTAATATTATACAATGTTCTTCAATTTTGTGTAGGCATTCTAATGCTTTGTATCAATTGTTTCTTAAATAACAAAAAATGTAGATATTATTAACAGAAAGTGTAAACAGTGATGGTCAACCCTGCCACTTACATCAACAAAGGAACGTTTTTGACCGTCCCGATCCAGTACCAGGATTTACAACGTTAAATGTCGTGGTCTTTATTGTAGTCAGTGATTTTGAGGTGAGAGGTAAGTTTGTTGATATTGATGGAATTATTGACCATCATGGGTTAGACTTTCTTTTCATAATCACATCTCGCATAGAATTGTGAAATATAAAAAGTATCATTGACTAAACATATTCCATGTTTTGTAAGTTACAATATCGAAAAATAGAAATAATTTGATACTGAAAGCTGAGTAAGGCTTGTCAAGTTGTTGAATGTGCCTTCTTGGATTGATGTAATCTGATTAAAATTAAAATAACTACAAAATATAAAATACTTACTAAATACAATGAGAATTTGAAACTCAATAAGTATAAGGAAAGTCGGAAGACAACAATTGTGTTGCCAGTACCTACATATCGAAGGACAAAGTTCAAAGAGAGAGAGAGAGAGCAAATGGCAACACAATTGTCCTCATTAGAAACTAAACTTTGAGCAAGGGGAGCGCCATTACAACTGGAGTTAGACACAAAGGCTGAAAATGGTCAATAAGGTCATGTACGACAAGGGGCATTCATCATGCTGCTGAAGCCAACAACGTTCATATGTCACACATGGTGACAAGTCATGAGCGATGACAAATACAATGACCTGTAATCAGCACCAACCGAACATATCAGTGTTCATTTGTAACACAGGCATGATAAAGGATAACAAAATTGATGAAGGCGATCCTGATGAAGCCGAACATCGTTTTAACTGAGATACGTATACTCCATGTGCAGGTGCTGCGGGAATGTTGCTACATATTAATGGAAATTTCACAATGTGAAAATTAAAATAATCTCTTTAATTCAAAAGGTTTCGTGCAAGTTGGGAATTAGATCTAGGTGTATTAGTGGTATATGTTAGTTCAATTTCAGGGAAATAGATGCGATAAAAAAAAAAGTCAATAACCCTAAATTATTCCTTGAAACAATACCATCTGAACAATGGAATTCAATAAATGGGTTATTTCCATTATGTTCGACATTTTTAACCACTAGTATAAACCACTTGTGTATAACATTGACATGTTTAACCCTTTGTCCACATTTTTAATCTTTCAACCACTTGTGCATGGTTTTGATATTTGTATCCACTTGTGTATAATGTTGAATTTTTAACCTTTTAACTACATTGATTTGTATAAAATATTGACATTTTTAACCTTTGTGCCTAATTTAGGCATTGTTGTCCTCTTCTGAATACTATGTTGAATTTTAGCCACTAGTGTATAATGTTGACATTTTTAATCTTACAATTAATTTCAACTTGCTAAGAGCTGCCTGTATTTGTTAAGTATATGCTATAATTATGCTATTGTCTTTAGTCATAGGCGTAGCTTGTTTTTGACAAGAGCGTTGTCCCGTCCCGGTAAATCTATTTATATCCTTTATAGAATCACACACTATATTGATTGTAGGTCAATGGATAGTATGTGTTACCTTGACCCGCAATTTTTTATTTAAATTATCAATGTGGACCATAAATACAACAATGTATATTTTTATAAGGAAGAAGGAATTTGTAACTAGATTTCATTGATATTGTTTTTATATTATAGTTTTCATGTTACATTACACCAGTTATTGATGTTCAACCAGGTCTCACATACCTGAAAGACAGTTCACCATTGAGGAGAAACAAATCAAACAGACAAAAACTTCGCATTTCTCCCGATAACAATCCTTATCGAATGTCTCCGCTTTTAAATTGGACTTTAAAACATCTAAACACTTTATTGGAGAAAAAATAATGTTCTACTCTTTTGACTCCTTTCATGTTGCCCTGCAGCAAATACTGAAAGTGCTGATTTCTGTTATCTATATTTTAAATATTATCAAAAATAATATTATCCTCCCTCAGGCATAGGTAACCATCTCCAAGTTTGGATATCCTATTGAGACTCGTTGGTAAGATTATCCTACCTTAGACATAAGTGACAATAGCCAAGTTTGGATATCATATTGAGACCATTTGGTAAGAATATCCTACCTTAGACATATGTGACCATCGCCAAGTTTGGATATCCTATTGAGACTTATTGGTAAGAATCTCCTACCTCAGACATACGTGACCCTAGCCAAGTTTGGATATCCTATTGAGACCCGTTGGTAAGATTCTCCAACCTCAGACATAGGTCACTATAGCCAAGTTTGGGTATCCTATTTAGACCCGTTGGTAAGATTCTCCTCCCTCAGACAAAGGTAGCAATATCCAAGTTTGGATATCCTATTGAGACTCGTTGGTAAGATTCTCCTCCCTCAGATATAAGTGACCATAGCCAAGTTTGGATATCCTATTGAGACCCTTTGGTACGATTCTCCTCCCTCAGACATAGGTGACCATAGCCAAATTTGGATATCCTATTGATACCCTTTGGCAAGAATCTCTTCCCTCAGACATAAGTAACCAGAGCCAAGCTTGAATATCCTATTGAGACTCCTTGGTAAGATTCTCCTCCCTCAGACATAGGTGACCATCGCCAAGTTTGGGTATCCTATGGAGACCCTTTGGTACGATTCTCCTCCCTCAGACATAGGTGACCATAGCCAAGTTGGGATATCCTATTGAGACCCTTTGGTAAGATTCTCATCCCTCAGACATAGGTGACCATAGCCAATTTTGAATATCCTATTGAGACCCTTTGGAAAGATTCTCCTCCCTCAGACATAAGTGACCATAGCCAAGTTTGGATATCCTATTGGGACCCTTTGGTAAGATTATCCTCCCTCAGACATAAGGGACCATTGCCAAGCTAGAATATCCTTTTGAGACCCGTTGGTAAGATTATCCTCCCTCAGACATGAATGGCCATAGCCAAGTTTGGAAATCCTATTGAGACCCTTTGGTAATATTCTCCTACATTAGACATAGGTGACCATAGCCAAGTTTGGATATCCTATTGAGACCCATTGGTAAGATTCTCCTACCTTAGATATAAGTGACCATACCCAAGTTTGGATATCCTATTGAGACTAGTTGGTAAGATTCCCCTACCTTAGACATAAGTGACTATAGCCAAGTTTGGATATCCTATTGAGACCTGTTGGTAAGATTCTCCTCCCTCAGACATAGCTGACCATAGCCAAGTTTGGATATCCTATTGAGACCCGTCGGTTGTCATGCTCCAACGACTTTAGCATTAATTTGGTTTCTAATCTTTTGATTATCAGTGTATCTCATGAAGGTTATTCTAAAAACGCTTCTAGTTCTATATCTACATTTTTATTCCCGTATTAGTCTATCTTTCTTTACATTTGATCAGATATGTTTCTTTCTACCTTAAACAGTTCATACAACAAGTATTGTATAATTTTGAGTTGTTGAAAGAAATGTATATGTGTTATCTTTTAGTAATAAACTATTAGTTTTAATTGACATAGCCTTTCACTCCTGGTGAAATTAATAGATGTCATCTATCTGGATCTTAAATTCATTGTACATCTATGCATCGGGACTCTAGCCTTTATAAACAATTTCCCCGACTTTGCTAGAAATTTGATTAAATGAACATATTCAGGAAAAAAATATGAAAGTGAACAGGCTACCGTGTAGTTTTAGCTGTTTTAGCAATAAGTTAAAATTAAAATGTTCTTCAATTTTGTATTGGTATTCTGAAGGTTTGTATCAATTGGTTTTTAAATAACAGAAATTGTAGATATTATGAAAAGAAAGTATAAACAGTGATGTTCAACAATGCCGCTAATATCAAGAAAAGAGTATGTGTGACTGTCCCAAGCCAGTACTTTAATTTCCAACGTTATATGTCCTGGTCTTCATTGTGGTCAGTTATTTTGAGGTCAGAGGTGATTGTCTTGTTGATATTTATGGAATTGTTGACCATTATGGCTTAAACCTTCTTTTCATAATCACATCTCACATAGAATCGTTGAATATAAAAAAGGATAATTGACTAAACTTATTCATGTTTTGTAAGTTACAACATGAGAAACTAGTAGAAATTTCATACTTACAGAACATTAAGGCTTGTCAAGTTGTTGAATGTGCCTTCTTGGATTGATGTAATCTGATTAAATTCCAACTCACTACAAAATATAGAATACGTACTAAATACAAGGACAATTTGAGACACAATAAGTATAAGGAAAGTCGGAAGACAACATTTGTGTTACCAGAACCAACATACAGAAGGACAAAGGTCAAAAGGAGAACAAATAAAAGGCAAACAATTGTCCACATTAGAAGCCTAAGGTTTGAGCAACAGAAGCCCATTAAAGGTGGAATTGGACACAAAGACTCAAGATGGTAAATAAGATCATGTTCAAGTGCTATTCCTCACGCTGCTGGCGCCAAGAACCGGTCATGACAGATGGTGACAAGTCATGAGCGAAGACCAATGAATGACCTGTAATCAGAACAAACCAAGGATATCAGTGTTCATTTGTGACACAGACTCGATAAAGGATAACAAAGTTCATGAAGGCGATATTGATGAAGCCGAACATCGGTTCAACTGAGAGACGTATAGTCCATTTTCAGGTGTTGGGGAAATGTTGCTACATATACATGGAAAATTCACAACGTGAAAATTTAAATCATCTCTTTAATTACAAATCTGTAGTTCAAGGTATGAAGTATATATAGTGTATTGATGGCATCTTTTAGTTCAAGTTCAGGGAGGTAGATACAATCAAAATAGTCAATATACTTTCAATTATTCAGCGAAAATACCATCTATAGAGCGGAAGAAAAAGACTGGGCTAGCTACATTTTTGTGAACATTTTTAACACTTTTAACCACTTTTCCGTATTTTTGATATGTGAAACCTTGTAACCACTCGGGGATAATATTGACATTTTTAACTGTTTAACCACATGTGCATCGCGTTGAAATTTTAAACGTTTTAACCAGTTGCGCGTAGTGTTCACATTTTAAACTTTTAACTACTTGTGTTTAGTGTTCACATTTTAAACGTTTTACTACTTGTGCTTAGTGTTCACATTTTAAACTTTTAACTACTTGTGCTTATCGTTCACATTTTAAACTTTTAGCTACTTGTGCTGAGTGTTCACATTTTAAACTTTTAACTACTTGTGCTTAGTGTTGACATTTTAAACTTTTAACCACTTGTGTAAATTATTGACATTTTAGTTACCTTTTAACCACATTAGTATAATTTGGACATATTTAACCTTTAATCACTAGTGTATAACGTTGACATTTTTAACATTTTAACCAGGTATAAATAATTTTGACATTTTTAACCTTTACCCACTTGTATATAATGTTGACATTTTTGGTTTCTATTCTTCTTATTAAGAGTGTACCCGATGTGTGTTTTTTTTCCAAAAACGCTCCGTCATCTCTAAGCTTGATATTTGTATTTGTATTCTCTGTTGAATAGTTATTTTCACATTTTATCTGCGGTTTTTTATTCTACCTTAAACAGTTCATGCAACAGGTATTGTCTATAATTAGGAGTTGTTGAAAGAAATGGTCTAATGTTCTTGTCTTTAAGAAATAAACGATTAATTCTAATTGATGTAACCTTTCACCACTGGTGAAATTAATATATGTGTTCTGTCTAGATCTAATTTCATTGTACATCTATGAATCTGTGTTCTAGCCGTCATAAACAACTCCATTGACTTTGCTAGAAATTCGATTAAATGAACACAGTCAGCCAAGATTATTTATTAAAGTAGACAGGTGACAATGTAGTTTATGCATAAGTAATAAGTTAATATTGTACAATGTTCTTCAATTTTGTGTTGGCATTCTAATTCTTTGTATAAATTGTTTCTTAAATAACAAAAATTGTAGATATTATTAACAGAAAGTGTAAACAGTGATGGTCAACCCTGCAACTTATATCAACACAGGAACGTTTTTTCTCGTTCTGAGCCAGTACCTGGATTTACAACGTTATATGTCATGGTCTTTATTGTAGTCAGTGATTTTGAGGTTAGAGGTATAAGGTTTGTTGATATTCATGGAATTATTGACCATCATGGCTTAGACTTTCTTTTCATAATCACATCTCGCATAGAATTGTGAAATAGAAAAAAGAATCATCGACTAAACATATTCCATGTTTTGTAAGTTACAACATGGAAAAATAGAAAGAACTTGACAGACTAGTAAGGCTTGTCAAGTTGTTGAATGTGCCTACTTGGATTGATGCAATCTGATTATAATACAAATAACTACAAAATATAAAATACGTACTAAATACAATGAGAATTTGAAACTCAATAAGAATAAGTTAAGTCGACAATTGTGTTACCAGAACCAACATACTGAAGGACAAAGGTCAAAGAGAGAGAGAGAGAGAGAGAGAGAGAGAGAGAGAGAGCAAAAGGCAAAAGAAATGTCCTGATTAGTATCTATACTTTGAGCAAGAGGAGCGCCATTAACCCTGGAGTTAGACATAAAGGTTCATGACGGTAAATAAGGTCATGTTCGACAAGTGTTGATATTGTTAACCTTTTAGCCACTTTTGTTTAATGTCGACTTTTTAGTTTCTATTCTTTTGATTATGAGTGTACCTGATGAAATTTCTTCCCCAAAAAACGTTCCGTGTTCTCTAAGTTTTATATCTTCATTTGTATTCCCTGATTTTTTGTTTTACATTTTATCTGTGGCTTTATATTCTATCTTAAACAGTTCATACAAGTATAGTGTATAATTAGGAGTTGTTGAAACATATTAATTTATGTTCTATGAAATCAACTATCAATTTTAATTGGTGTAGTCTTTCACCACTGGTGAAATACAAAGATGTGTTCTGTCTTAAATATAAAAAAATATCATAAACGAAACATATTCCATGTTTCGTAAGTTACAATATGGAAAAATAGAAATAATTTGATACTTACGGGACAAAGGTCAAAGAGAAGAGAGAGAGGACAAAAGGCAAACAGTTGTCCTCATTAGAAACTAAAGTTTGGGCAAGAGGAGCGCCATTAAAACTGGAGTTAGACACAAAGGCTGAAGATGGTAAATAAGGTCATGTTCGACAAGATGCATTCATCATGGTCCTGACGCCAACCACCGGTAATATGTCACACATGGTGATAAGCCATGTAGTTTATGTATAAGTAATAAGTTAATGTTAACCAATGTTCTTCAACTTTGTTTTGGCATTCTGATGCTTTGTATAAATTGTTTATTAAATAACAGAAATTGTAGATATTATGAAAAGAAAGTGCAAACAACGATGGTAACCAATACCACTTATATCAACAAAAGAATATTTGTGTCCGTCCCGAGGAGGCACCTGGATTTACAATGTTATGTGTTGTTGTCTTTATTGTAGTCAGTGGTTTTGAGGTGAGAGGTAGGTTTGTTGGTATTGATGGAATTGTTGACCATCATGGCTCAATGACTTTCTTTTCATAATCACATATCGCATATAATTCATAAATATAAAAAAGTATCATTGACTAAACATATTTCATGTTTTGTAAGTTATCAACATGGACAAATAGACATAATTTGGTACTTACAGATGAAGAAGTCTTGTCAAGTTGTCGAATGTGCCTGCTTGGATTGATGTAATTTGGTTAGAATGCAAATAACTACAAAATGAAAAATACGTACTAAATACAATGATAATTTCAAACTCAATAAGAATAAGGAAAGTCGGAAGACAACAGACAACAATTGTGCTACCAGAACCAACATACCGATGGACAAAGGTCAAAAAAAGAGAGAGAGAGAGAGAGAGAGAGAGAGAGAGAGAGAGAGAGAGAGAGAGAGAGCAAAGGGCAAAAAATGTCCTCATTAGAAACTAAAGTTTGAGCAAGAGGATCGCCTTTAAAACTGGAGTTAGACACAAAGTTTGAAGATGGTAAATAAGGTCATGTTCGACAAGTGGCATTCATCATGCTGCTGACGCCAACTACTGGTCATGCTGACAAGTCATGAGCGATGACAAATACAATGACCTGCAATCAGTACCAACCGAACATATCAGTGTTCATTTGTAACACAGGCATGATAAAGGATAAAACATTTTATGAAGGCGATCCTGATCAAGCCGAACATCGTTTCAACTGAGAGACGAATACTCCATCTGCAGGTGCTGCTGGAATGTTCCAACATATAAATGGAAGATTCACAATGTGAAAATTAAAATCATCTCTTTAATTGAAAAGGTTTCGTTCAATGTATGAAGTATATCTAGTTGTACTGTTGGTATCTGTTAATTTAAGTTCAGGGAGATTAATTAATGCAATCAAAATAGTCAATAAACCCTGACTATTCAGTGACAAAAATACCATCTATACAGAGGAATTGAAGGACCATGCTAAGTACATTTTTGGAACATTTTTAACCTTTTAACGACTTGTGCATAGTGTTGACATTTTAACTACTTGTGCTTAGTGTTGACATGTTAAATTTTTAACACACTTTTGTACATTATTGACATTTTATTGACATTTTAACCATTTGTGTATAATTTGGACATCTTTAACCTTTAATCACTGGTGTATGATGTTAACATTTGCAACCTTTCAACCACTTGTGTATAATGTTGACATTTTTTAATTTTTAGCCACTTGTGTATAATGTTGACATTTTTTTGGTTTGTATTCTTTTGATTATCAGTGTAGGTTTTTTTCCCCAAAAACGCTCCATGATCTCTAAGTTTGATATCTTCATTTGTATTCCCTGATTATAATTTTTTTTTTCATTTTATCTTTGGCTTTCTATTCTACCTTAAACAGTTCATACAAGTATTGTTTATAATTAGGAGTTGTTGAAAGAAATGAATTTATGTTCTTGTCTTTTAGAAATAAACTATCAATTTTAATTGATGTAGCCTTTCACCACTGGTGAAATACACATGTGTGTTCTTTCTTGATCTTAATTTCATTGTACATCTATGCATCTGGGTTCTATCCTTCATACACAATTACCCTGACTTTGCTAGAAATTTCATTTAATGAACACATTCAGCTAAGATTATTGATTAAAGTGGACAGATAACCATGTAGTTTATGTATAAGTAATAAGTTAATGTTAACCAATGTTCTTCAACTTTGTTTTGGCATTCTGATGCGTTGTATAAATTGTTTATTAAATAACAGAAATTGTAGATATTATGAAAAGAAAGTGCAAACAACGATGGTAACCAATACCACTTATATCAACAAAAGAATATTTGTGTCCGTCCAGAGGAGGCACCTGGATTTACAATGTTATGTGTCGTGGCCTTTATTGTAGTCAGTGGTTTTGAGGTGAGAGGTAGGTTTGTTGGTATTGATGGAATTGTTGACCATCATGGCTCAATGACTTTCTTTTCATAATCACATATCGCATATAATTCATAAATATAAAAAAAGTATCATTGACTAAACATATTTCATGTTTTGTAAGTTATCAACATGGACAAATAGACATAGTTTGGTACTTACAGATGAGTAAGGCTTGTCAAGTTGTCGAATGTGCCTGCTTGGATTGATGTAAACTGATTAGAATTCAAATAACTACAAAATGAAAAATACGTACTAAATACAATGATAATTTCAAACTCAATAAGTATAAGGAAAGTCGGAAGACAACAGACAACAATTGTGCTACCAGAACCAACATACCGATGGACAAAGGTCAAAGAGAGAGAGAGAGAGAGAGAGAGAGAGAGAGAGAGAGAGAGAGAGCGGGAGCGGGCAAGAGAGAGAGGAGCGTTATTCAAACTGGTGTTGGACACAAAGGCTCGAGATGGTAATTAAGGTTCTGTCTGTTCCACTGGTGGGATTCATGTTTATGATGCTGCTGACGCCAACAATCGCTCATATGTCACACATGGTGACAAGTCATGAGTGAGGACACACAAATTTTCCTACTATCAGTACAAACCGAACATATAAGTTATACGTGACACAGAATCGATCTAGGATTACCAAATTCATGAAGCCGAACATCGTTTCAACTGAGAGAGAGAGAGACGTATCGTCCATCTGCAGGCGTTGATGGAATGCTGTTACAGATGAATGGAAAATTCACAACGTGAAAATTGAAATCAGCTTTTTAATTTAAAGCTTTTGTTCTCTGCTATTCTTCACTGCCACTTTTTTGGTATAGCTCAGTGTGTGAAGAAGGTCTAACTGTATCGTTGTTATCTTTTACTTCAAAATCCGGGATATATAGAGTCCGACAAAAGTTAAGCACCACCTGACTTGTTTCAATAATATCTTTTCTAATAATGAACTTATTTCAAATCGGTTTGCTGTTTTTGTTACCTGTGCACATTGTTCTTGTCTATAATGCGCATCCCTCCTACAAAATAAATAATCTGGGTAAAATCCTGCGCATTATGCAACCCTAAATGCGGTACTTACCTGTGAAACAGGTTATTGACCGATTTTTATTGATGTGTATATGACAGGGTGTGTAAAGTGCCACGTGTACTTTTCAACATTTGTGTTTGCGAAAGAAAGCTGATTTTTTTGTGTGTAGAGTTTTAAGTTTCATTTTCCATTGGTTTGTTATGGTGCGGCGACAATTAACCTTTCCAGAAAGATAGCAAGCTGTTGGCATGCATAACGGTGGACTTAGCTATAGAAGGGTGGCAGATCACTTCAGAGTTAACCATTCCATCATTGTACGACTGATGCAGCGTTTTCGTCAAACGTCAACCACGTGCAGGTAGACCTCGGAAAACGACGCCGAGAGAGGACCGGCTCATATCCAGACGGGAGCGGCAACGATCGTTCAGCAAAGCTGGTACACTTCGTGGTAATTTAGCGTTTGGAGGCCACATTAGCACACGCACTGTAATCAGACGCCTCCACAATCAGGGAATGCGAGCGCGACGACCCATAAAACATCCACAGTTAACATTACGTCATCACCATGCTCGATTTGACTGGTCACATGATCATTTGGGGTGGACTATTCGCACTTGGAGACAGGTCCACTGGTCTGATGAAAGTCGTTTTTTTGCTACGCCCTACCGACGGTCGTGCAAGGGTTTGGCGCCAACGAAACACATAATTTCAGGACAACCACATTTTGGGCACAACTGCTTTTGGGGGTTGGGGTGTAACAGTCTGGGGTTGTTTTTCCTTTGACTGTAAGTTGGACTTGTACATTCTTGGTGGTAATCTGACAGGACAAAAATACAGTGACAATGTGCTAGCTCCGCGCGTAGTCCCCCATTTCGACAATCATGCGTTGGCTTACAGGCCAATGTTCATGGACGACAACGCTAGGCCACATAGAGCCCGAATTGTACAACATTTTTTACAGCAAGAGGCTGTTCAGAAAATTCCATGGCCTGCGATGTCGCCAGACATGAACCCTATAGAGCATGTATGGGACTTTATTGGCCGAAAAATTTACCAACGCAATCCAAAATCTCAAAATATTGACGAATTAATAACTGCTATCTTACAGGAGTGGCAACAGTTCCCCCAAGAACGGCTTAGGCGTCTGGTGCGAAGCATGACGATGCGTGTTACAGAACTTCTCAATAAACGTGGTGGATATACTCGTTGTTCATTTTTA
This sequence comes from Gigantidas platifrons, assembly GCA_002080005.1. Classification (NCBI taxonomy): domain Eukaryota; kingdom Metazoa; phylum Mollusca; class Bivalvia; order Mytilida; family Modiolidae; genus Gigantidas; species Gigantidas platifrons. The sequence goes on from MJUT01051123.1 coordinate 575,673, forward strand.
TGCCTTAAACATACGCACAATAGATGCATTTAAAAGTCCTTAAAATCTGAAGACTCTGCATTTTAATGCAATGTCAAAAACTTCCATCAAAGACAAACTGGTTTTACGTTTTTCCAGCGCCTGTTTTGAACACCATTTTTGCCACGTCATAGTCACGTCATTCAGGATGATAAATACTTCGTAGATTGGTAATTTTAGAGCCCTTGGTGTAGTCTTGTAAGAAGTGTAAGAAAAATGGTGATATCTATTTTAATGCTTTAACAGTATTGATGTCAAAAAATATATCGATAAAAATATAGGGTGGTGCTTAACTTTTGTCGGAGTGTATATATATATGATTAGAATAGTCAATAGACATTGAACTAATCAGTGCAAAGATAACATCTATACAGACTCGGCTAGCAACAATTCGTTTTGCTTGAAAAGCCAAGCCAAAAATATGATTTAACAGACAAGAAAAGGAGCACAGTATGTACTAATAGGAATATATCTAACAAATACGTGCACCAATCATAGCAAATATATTGTCAAAGAATAAAGAATCTTGATGATGTCAGTTTCAGAGAAATGTTCTATTAGAATCAAAGTTGGTTTTTCTTTTTGGTGAATCAGATATGTCTCTTCCTAAAGATATATATCTAAGTTGACCATTCTATTCAATGAAGCTTAAAATCAAGTGGGAGTCAAAAATGCAAAGCAAACATCTAGACAGGTACATGTGAACCACCCTGACAACATGTCACCAGCACCTCGGTTTATCCTGGTTTGTCGATGGGTTTCGTGTTGCTTTTTTAGCTTTCTGTGATGTGTTTAATGTTTTATTTGTCATAGTATTGTGTCTGGTTCCCAATGTTACATTATCTCTGGTATTGTCATTGCCCCTATGGTTTTCTCTAACGTTTAGTTTTCATTCTAAAGTTCACGTTATCCCAAACATTATTGGATCAGTACCTGTGCTGATGGACTATTAGTCCCAGAGGGTATCATCCGCCCAGTAGTCAGTGCCGCAGAACTGACATGATTTATTAGATAGATTTATTACTGAAATTTACAGTTCCTATATAAAGTAATTATTAATAAAACTAAGGTTCTCCTCCCTCAGTTAGAGGTGACCTTAGCCGATTTTAGTCTATCCTGTTACGGCCCTTTTGTTTTATTGTTCCCTAAACTTTAAATTACTTGGCTTTTCAATCTTTCGAATTTGAGTCAGGTACTGATAAAGGTTATTCCAGAATGTTTTAAATGATTTGAGATATACAATAAGAACTCTAAATTGTCAAGGGGCCATTTGTAATTGTTTTTTATCGTTAGAAATGATGACCACAAAGGTTCATACCTAATACATGCAGTTATCTTCAGATATTTTGTTGACAAATTTGCTTACACCCCTCCTCCAACCATGGACAGTCGAACATCTCTTAGGTAAAGTCACTTACGTTATCTTACCCTTATTAAAGACCGTTCAATTGTTCAGATGGCATTTTTAGTTCTAGCTTGGTATATGTTTTATGCTTTCATTGTGCACATTGATGACCCTAATATACACAATCATTATCACCTCTATCAGGAACAGTACATATAAATTTGCGGAAGCTAACAACGCATACAAATATATCACCAATACGGCGTGGGTTCGCACCTGGCATTGTAAATTACAAAAAAAGAGTGCACTCGACTAGCAGCTGCAAGTGATAACGTTTACCAGTTGCTTGACAATGGTCGGTGGTTCTCTCCGAGTACCCCGGCTTCTTCCATCACTAAAACTGGTCGCCATGATATAGCTGAAATATTGCTGAAAGTAGCGTTAAACACAAAAAAATCTAATAAAAAATCAAATTATATTTGCGGTAAAGACATTTAGTTTATCTTACCGATATTGACAAAATCTACATTCAAAATAATAAACATAACGCATACAGCTTATAGTTCTGTAATCACATACTTACAATGAAAAAGTGTTATTAGGTAAGTCTGTTGGAATACTGTCCAGTCCTCTGTTGGAGCAGTCAACATCAGGTCTATTTGTACTTCCAGTACATCTACAGACACTAGGACATGATGACACCACACCGACAAGTAAAATCACAGCAACTATTGTTGTTATAAGAAACTCCATTTTAAGTCGTCGGTCTACAGCAATAAGATGTATTTATTGAATGGTAATTGTCCAATATTGTTATACATTCAGAGCTAAAACTTAGTTATAGATATATCATATGAATATTTATATAGAGAATAATACATGACCTTCTCCATAACAATCCGGGTATCACCAGATACTCAAAATTCAGAGAGAGAGAGACGCAATCGACGGCTGATATGGGTCGAGGGGTAATAGCAAGAATGATATGGAAAAGTTCATGTATTAATAATTTTATCATATACTTTCGACAAATTAATAAAAAATGAAATAATTAAAATTCAATCACTTTATTTGCAGGTTTAATTGTGAATTCAACAGATCAATTTTTCAGAACTATATTGTCAAACAAGAGCATATCTATCTATCTCCATAAATATTAATGGCACCATTTCCTATGACGGCATTTTGAAACACAAACAATTTATAATATTTTGTAAATAGTTTTCATTCAAATTGACATCACGTTCTCCATGATAATCGTCTGTCATCTAACGTTATCATGAATTATGTTTAATGTGGTCTTCTTGATGAAATTTCCCCTCTTTCAACTCGATTTGTCAATAGTACAGGTATGTAGATGACTGGTCATCTCCACGCCTGTACTATGTGTTGTTTTTTTCAAATTTAAAATCTCTCTCTCTCTCTCATATATATTGCATCTGAACACAAAGCTAAACAAAAAGTAATTGTTAAATGTAGCATGCATACATATTTATTATATATTTAACCATTTATCTATGTATGTTACATTTATTATTATATATTACACAATACTATATATATATATATATATTGAAAGTATGTGCGGTAGATTGTGGGTTCGTGCCCCGGTCGGGTTAAACCAAAGACTAAAAAATTGGTCAATTTTGCTTCTTCGCTGCGTACGCAGCATTAAGGAGTAAGAATAACGACTGCTTGGCTCAGAATCAAAATAATGTTCGAGTGGGGCGACATGTCTGTTCGCGGACTGCTGTTTCAGTGAACTAGCACTATGCAAATCCAACTTTGTGTGTTGGTCTAGAAAAAAAGGACTTCATCATCATCTCATCGACAATTAACTTGCTGAGTGTTGCTTCAGTGAGCTATCACTATAAAAATCTACCTCAGCGTGTTGGTCTAGTAAAAAGCGGGCCTCATCATCCTCTCATCGGAAATTAACTTGTTCCCGCCATGATTATAGTTGACAGATTGCTGAATTGGCGTTAAAAAACCAATCACTCACTCACTCACTATATTGGAATTCTCACAGGGGATTGGTCTCTCATTATATGCAACAAGCGTTTGAATAAAATAGCATTTGCTTAACATTAAATACCTAATTGATTTGATTTAAATAACATATAGGTAAATTTACAGGTTTTTTTTCCAGGTGAGTGATTACAGGTAAGGATGTGTATTTCCTTAACAAAAACGTAGCTATATATAGATACCACATTTAGTACGCAGGATGCCTTTCTGCAATAACCTTCATCAGAAGGCTGCAAAACTAAATAATTTAAATTTATGAAAAGGACGTTTAAATACTGATTGTAAAAAATTCCACCAATATTAACAAATCAAACAACCACCTCTAACATTAACTCACATATGTCGCTGGATATCCAGTTACTAACTTGGAACAGGCAAATAAATCCCAATCCTCCCCTGTATCAAAATATGGCGAGGTTGAATCAGTTAATGAGGACACAATCCTCCCCTGTATGAAATGTGGAGAGGTTGAATCAGTTAATGAGGTTACAATCCTCCCCTGTTTGACATGTGACGAGTTTGAATCAGTTAATGAGGTCGCAATCCTCCCCTGTATGAAATGTGGCGAAGTTGAATCAGTAAATGACGTCACAATCCTCCCCTGTATCAAATGTGGCGAGGTTGAATCAGTTAATTAGGTCACAATCCTCCCCTGTATCAAATGTGGCGAGGTTGAATCAGTTAATGAGGTCACAATCCACCCCTATATCAAATGTGGCCAGGTTGAATCAGTTAATGACGTAACAATCCTCCCCTGTATAAAATGTGGCGATGTTGAATCAGTTAATGAGGTCACAATCCTCCCCTGTATGAAAAGTGGCGAGGTTAAATCAGTTAATGGGGTCATAATCCTGCCCTGTATGAAATGTGGCGAGGTTGAATCAATCAGTTAATGAGGTCACAATCCTTCTCTGTATCAAATGTGGCGAGGTTGAATGAGCTAATGAGGTCACAATCCTCCCCTGTATCAAATGTGGCGAGGTTGAATCAGTTAATGAGGTCACAATCATTCCCTGTATCAAATGTGACGAGGTTGAATCAGTTAATGAGGTCATAATCCTCTGCTCATAAATGTGGTGAGGTTGAATCAATTAATGAGGTCACAATCCTCCCCTGTATGAAATATGGTGAGGTTGAATCAGCTAATTAGGTCACAATCCTCCCCTGTACCAAATGTGGCGAGGTTGAATCAGTTAATGAGGTCATAATCTTCCCTCATAAATGTGACGAGGTTGAACCAGTTAATGAGGTCACAATCCTCCCCTCATAAATGTGGCGAGGTTGAATCAGTTAATGGTGTCCTAATCCTCCCCTCATAAATGTGGCGGGGTTGAATCAGTTAATGAGGTCATAATCCTCCCCTCTTCAATGTGACGAGGTTGAATTAGTTAATGGGGTCACAATCCTCCCATCATAAATGTGTGAAGGATTAAGATTGAATTATCACATGTAAAACTTTCGTCATTTTGTAATCTTCAGCTTTATTGCTAATGGGGAGTAAAATATTCGTTAACACTTCGTGTTATGTTTGTTTATCTGCGCCATTTTTCTGGTGTGTACATTGTTGTCAGTGTCTCTGGATGGTCCATTCTTGATTGGCCCTTCCGGTTTCTCTAACGTTTATTCATAAATTAATTAAAATTTAAAACATAAGATAGGTATTAAATAAGTCTCAAGAGTGCCAGCATGATTTTCTCCAAATAAAAAATGACAATATCCGATAAATTATCTGAACTTGTAATTCAACGTATCAAGTGGATATAACTACATGTGTACAAAACATTATAATAAAATCATATCATTATATAAAATGTATTAGATAAAAATATTCTCACCTCTATATACTTCTTTTCGTCTCTCTATATATAAAGCTAGTTAAACTTAATTATCAAAAGGACAGTCCTTGATCAAGTCTGGTCTCGTCAGGATTACCTTAGGTACATATACGATCTTAATATAACCTGACGTCCGTGTTACTTGCTACTCATGTTTATAAAAACACAAAAACATTTCATTTTTATATCAAATTTATATTTTATAGTAAGTAATCAAAATTACATAAAGAGACTAACAAGAAAAAGTTAGAGCAAACGTGACACGTTATTTAAATTGAAGTCGCAAGCCACGAAATTGATTCAAATCTTATATTTTAGTACTAAGCTGACCTGTTTTATATAACCGACTTTTTTAAATTGGGCAATTGAAATAATTTGCATTGGGTTCACTTACAGATCCGGCTTTAAGAAGTTGTTATTGCAATATAGCATAATTAAAAGTTATATTGGTCGGTAGGTGACAAAAACAAAAACAAAAGAGAAATAATATAAGACTAAATTTCTTGCTTACTATGATGGTAATGTATCAAAGTAGTTTTAGATAACTGTCAGGTCCAGTAGAATGTAATACAAATACGCATAACTCTCGTCCTCCAAATGATATTAGACCAATAAAATTCGACATGAATTATTCACTAGTACGACGTAAATTATTTTAAATGACCCATCGATGATGAGTGCGGGGCACATGAGTGTTATCACATTTAGTACACATGATACCTTTCTGCAATAACCATCATCAGAAGGCTGCAAAACTAAATAATTTAAATTTATGAAAAGGACGTTTAAATACTGATTGTCAAAAATTCCACCAATATTAACAAATCAAACAACCACCTCTGACATTAACTCACATATGTATTTGGATATCCAGTTACTAGCTTGGAACAGGCAAGTAAATCCCAATCCTCCCCTGTATCAAAATGTGGGAAGGTTGAATCATTTAATGAGGTTACATTCCTCCCCTGTTTGAAATGTGGCGAGTTTGAATCAGTTAATGAGGTCACAATCCTCCCTTGTATGAAATGTGGCGAAGTTGAATCAGTAAATGAAGTCACAATCCTCCCCTGTATCAAATGTGGCGAGGTTGAATCAGTTAATGAGGTCACAATCCTCCCTTGTATGAAATGTGGCAAGGTTGAATCAGTTAATGAGGTCACAATCCCCCCTGTATCAAATGTGGCGAGGTTGAACGAGTTAATGAGGTTACAATCCTTCCCTGTATCAAATGTGGCGAGGTTGAATTAGATAATGAGGTCACAATCCTCCCCTGTATGAAATGTGGCGAGGTTGAATCAGTTAATGAGGTCACAATCCTACCATGTATGAAATGTGGCGAGGTTGAATAAGTTAATGAGGTCACAATCCTCTCCTGTATCAAATGTGGCGAGGTTGAATCAGTTAATGAGGTAACAATCCTCCCCTGTATGAAATGTGGCGAGGTTGAATCCGTTAATCAGGTAATAATCCTCCTTTGTATGAAATATGGCGAGGTTGAATCAATTAATGAGGTCACAATCGTCCCCTGTATCAAATGTGGCGAGGTTGAACGAGTTAATGAGGTCACAATCCTTCCCTGTATGAAATGTGGCGAGGTTGAATCAATCAGTTAATGAGTTCACAATCCTTCCCTGTATCAAATGTGGCGAGGTTGAATGAGTTAATGAGGTCACAATCCTCCCATGTATGAAATGTGGCGAGGTTGAATCAGTAAATGAGGTCACAATCCTCCCTTGTATGAAATGTGGCAAGGTTGAATCAGTTAATGATGTCACAATCCCCCCCTGTATCAAATGTGGCGAGGTTGAACGAGTTAATGTGGTTACAATCCTTCCCTGTATGAAATGTGGCGAGGTTGAATCAATCAGTTAATCAGTTCACAATCCTTCCCTGTATCAAATGTTTCGAGGTTGAATGAGTTAATGAGGACACAATCCTCCCCTGTATCAAATGTGGCGAGGTTGAATCAGTAAATGAGGTCACAATCCTCCCCTGTATCAAATGTGGCGAAGTTGAAACAGTTACTGAGGTCATAATCCTCCCCTCATAAATGTGACGAGGTTGAACCAGTTAATGAGGTCACAATCCTCCCCTCATAAATGTGGCGAGGTTGAATCAGTTAATGGGGTCCTAATCCTCCCCTCATAAATGTGGCGGGGTTGAATCAGTTAATGACGTCCTAATGCTCCCCTCATAAATGTGACGAGTTTGAATCAGTTAATGAGGACACAATTCTCCCCTGTATGAAATGTGACGAGGTTGAATCAGTCAATGAGGTTACACTCCTCCCCTGTTTGACATGTGGCGAGTTTGAATCAGTTAATCAGGTCACAATCCTCCCCTGTATGAAATGTGGCGAGGTTGAATAAGTAAATGAGTTCACAATCCTCCCCTGTATCAAATGTGGCGAGGTTGAATCAGTTAATGAGGTCACAATCCTCCCTTGCATGAAATGTGGCGAGGTTGAATCAGTTAATGAGGTCACAATCCTCCCCTGTATCAAATGTGGCGAGGTTGAATCAGTTAATGAGGTCAAAATCACCCCCTGTATCAAATATGGCGAGGTTGAACGAGTTAATGAGG
>MJUT01051133.1:2749-25723 GCA_002080005.1 Gigantidas platifrons
CCGATACACATTATAGTATATAACTACGCTACATACTTAATATAGAGCAGATAAACTAATTTTATAATACATTCGAATGGAAACATTTGTTATCCAGATATGAGATTTTATTCAGAAAACTGATGCACTCGTGAGTGCAACATCGGTAAATATTTGTTTTACATGTTTTTGATAATGACACTCGTCAATTAGTTCTAGAGTAAATAATAAATACAGTTTAAGGTTTATTGTGTTTTAACGCCACTTTCAACAATATTTCAGATATTTCGTGACGGTTAGTTTTAATGGTGGAAGAAACCGGAATACTCGGAGAAAACCACTGACCTGCCGCAAGTCCCTGACAAACTTTATCACATAATATTGTTATCGAGCGGCATTCGAACTCACAACGTTAGTGGTGATAGGCACTGATTGCATATGCAGTTATAAATCCAACTACCGTACGATCACGACCATGACGTTCCCTTCAATAAGTTATAGCATACATGATAAATAGGGAAACAATGAATAAATTAAACATACATTAAACATCATCGTACACTTCGGAATGGGATACACTTTTGAAATCTTCATAATGACATCTAGATAACCATTTCTAAGACTTGCCAGAACCGTAGTAGTATCTTTGTCTGGGTGATCTGAAGAAAATAAAACACACCATAATGGTAAACTTTGATATACAAAACATTGCACAGAAAAAATCATTTATTCACAAAATACAACTACAGGAGCAGTTGAAACTCTGTTTTTTTTTTTGGATTGCGGTAAGCGGGACTAAATTATTGATTATATAGAAGGAAAAGACGACTGCTAAAATTGAAATGAGTCCTTAGATCAAATAGCTTGAAAGTATGACAAATATCTAATGAAAAAAAAATATATCTATCATTGTTATAGCGTTGGAAATATTAGGTCAATGCATATGCAAATTAAAATAAATGATTGGTTATCTTATTAATATATCAAGAAAAATGTTAGAGTTAGGGTTATGGTACTTAATGCCACCTTAAAGATATTTCAGCTCTATCGTGGCGGTCAGTCGTGTTGGTGGAGGAAAGCGGAGTGCCTGGAGAAAACCACGGAGCAAGAAATCACAGACAAGCTTTATCACATATTATTAAATTTTAATCTATATGATAGATTTTGATTGGATTAAATTAGTCATGTGATAATAAAATAATTGAGATGTTTTGTCAACATTTGCGCCTCCGAACAACCCAATTTTCTCCCACAAGGGAGATAACCTATAAAACATTGGCAAAAATTTGCGCTGACGGGAAACAACCCTATTGTTCCCCGCCGAACAACCCAATTTTCCCCCACAAGGGAGATAACCTATAAAACTTTGGCAAAAATATAATAAAACAAATACGACCCTCTGTGTAGGGAAACATCCAGATTTGTCAACCTGAGGTGGGGAGTTGTTTTAATCTATATGATAGATTTTGATTGGATTAAATTAGTCATGTGATAATAAAATAATTAAGATGTTTTGACAAATTTGCGCTGCCGGGAAACAATTCTATTGTTCCCCACCGAACAACTCTATTGTTCCCCGCCGAACAACTCAAATTTCCCCCACAAGGGAGATAACCTATAAAACATTTGCAAAATATAATAAAACAATTACGACCCTCTGCGTAGGGAAACATCCAGATTTGTCAATCCCCCGAGGGTTGACAAATCTGGATGTTTCCCTACCCAGAGGGCCGTAATTGTATAATGTTGCATCGAATTTACAACATAAGTGGTGATAAGCACAGATTGCATAGGCATTTGTGAATCCAACTACCATGCGATCACGTCCACGACAGTTCCTATCATGAAAACATTGCAGATAACATGTCGATATCTTAACGGTAAGTAATCCTACTTTTTATACACATATGTAATAAATTAGTGCAATGATGCAAGCATTACACGACGGGTGTCATGTGTGGTACAGGAACTGCTTATTCTTGCAGAGCACATGAGTTGATCCCCCGTTTTTAGTGGGGTTTGTGTTGCTTTTTTAATGTTTTGTAGATCGTTGTTTGTCCTTTTTCCTTTAGCCATTGTGTTGTCTCTCTTTCGATATATGTCTTCTGAACACCCTTTTGGTATCTTCAAACTTTTCTTGTAAATCACTCAGTTTTTGCAGAAGCCTTTGATATTTTCAAAATTTGGAAAAGTTACTCTACCATGTAAGGTGTAGTCTAATTAAGTATAATCTTAAAATTAAAATATCGGTTACGATTACAACCAATCTCATTTATGTTGTTTGTTTCATTTCGTATACTGATGTCCTACACAACTTTACTATGTATGTAGCATGGCGGGTGTCCAATGTGGCGGTGAAACTGCTTACCCTTCGCGAGCACGTGTGTTCAATCTTCCCGTTTTTTTATAGGGTCAGCGTTACTCATCTTTTTAGTTTTCAGTGTTGTGTTCTGTATATTTGCTTTGATTCTTTTAGTACTGTATATTGTGTACCCAATGGATTGTCCATTTTTTATTCCTTTTGGTTTTTGACGGGGTCAGTTTTGCCCATCCTTTTAGCTTTCTGTGTTGTATTGTCCATTTTCGCTTTGTTTGTATTCGTACTGTATATTGTGTACCCAATGGATTGTCTATATGTGATTCCTTTTGGTTTTTGATGGGTCAGTAATGGTCGTCTTCTTAGTATTCTGTGTTGTGCTGTGTATTTTGGCTTTGTTTGTCTGTATACAGTGTTTTGTGTGCCCAATGGATTGCCCATCCTAGATTCCCCTGGTTTTTGTTACGCTCATCAGTGATGCTCATCACTTTAGTTTTCTGAGTTGTGTATTTTTATTTTGCTTGTCTTCGTACTGTATGTTTTGTGGCGAATGGATTACCCATTCCTGATTCCAACGGTCTTTGATGGGACCATAAAACTATGCTATACTAACATTCAAACTTGTCTGATGCTAATGACAATATTTGCCTGTTCTCGTGACCGCCGATTGAACACGTATAGTCCACATTCACATCCATTTCATCAAATTTGTATATCTGAAGAATCGATTCAAATTTACGTCTGTGCCATTTCCGAATTTCTGCATATTTTTTGGGATGAGCAGTACCACCAGTGTATGTAAGGGTTGAATAGTCTTTGCCACCTAACCATGAAGTTACATTTTGCATGTTGTAACTTGCGTTTGTTGTGATAGTAACACACGACAATTCTGCTGTCTTTCCAAATATAATGGGAGGATTTACGATCGTCCATTTAACTGTAAAAAATAAATGAAAACATTTTCTAGATTAAAACAAAATAGACGTTTTGTCATGCACGATTCCATATAATGGTCTTTATATGGATTAACGTATGACAAATATTATTGCATTCTGAATACTGCAGTAAATTTCTTTACACATATGTATTTCTTATTCTAAAATTAAATAGATTAATGTTTATTCTTCTTTATTTATTAATTAATGAACAAACGGCATGATTAATAAAATATTGTGATTTGACATCACCTATCGTCGTTTTCGCAAGATTATGGACCGCAGTAGATGACAAATATGTTATTACTAGTTTTTATCAATCCTCTATCTCGGTTTATTAATTCGTTTCCTCGGATTAGGATTATCAAGGCTTCGGTTAAATTATGACATGAAAGTTTAAACAGCTATGGCCAACAATTCCAACAATATCAACAACACGAACAATCACCTCTTACCACTCACTCAACACAACAAAGAAAATGAAAAACATGTATTACATTGCATTGGATATCCACATCCTGTCCTGGCACAGGCACAAAGTTGTGGCGGGGTTCAACCGGTTAATGGCATCCCACATTTATCTTATGATATCCCGATTTCCGGAGGCAACACATATATAAACAAGCGATAAAACACCTGCACATATTCCCTTCTATTAACAAAGAACGCATGAGCAGTACAATAGCAGGGCCAACGTATGATATTAGTTAACTGATAACTATATATGAATGTACAATACATAGACCTCTAATATTGACCATAATTTATCAGCTATTTCAATCTAGAAAAGTTCGAAGATACCCAATGAGTTAGGTCGCTGGATCTAACAACTCATACAAGCCTATCACCAATACGGCGTGGGTTCGCGCCCGGCTTTGTAAAATAGAAAAAAGGGTGCACTCGACTCGCAACCGCAAGTGATAAAGATTAGCAGTTGCTTGTCCATGGTCGGGTACTCCGGCTTCCTCCACCACTAAAACTGGTCGCCATGATATAACTGAAATATTGTTGAAAGTGGCGTTAAACACCAAAAATCAAATCAACCCAATGGGGTAATCAGAAGCCGAAATTTAAGAAGGACAGTCAATGCAATGACCAAAAGAAAAAGGACAAAACAATGATCTACAAAATATTACACAGAAAACTAAACAGCTAGCAACAAGAACCACTGAAAACTGCGGGTGAACTCATGTGCTCCGGAAGGATAGGTAGTTCTTGCTCCATATGTGACGTCCGTCGTTTTACGTTTTGCTATAAACCCAGTGATAAGTCTTAAAAAAGAGCTTTAGCAGAAATGGTTTCACATAATTAGACGAAATAAAGTCTGAATGATAATATCGTTTTCATCTACAAATTTATATTGTTTGTTGTCGATTGATAAATCATCTAATCTACAATATATGTATTGTATTGTAAGTAAACCGTTCCTTGTATATTATTTCCGTGTTGTGTGTAACTTTTGTTTTATCTAGATAATAGTGTTATAAGTATTATATATACTACGGTTCTTACGAATTAAACTATATAAACAAAAAGAGTTCGAATGCTAAATTATTTTAATTACGTTCATGTTTAGGACACGTTTTGTAGCATAAAGTAAATGATTGACATTTGGCATGGAACTTAATCTATAGAACAACATTCAGCCATGCACATTGTACCATGGCATAAGATGATTTGGCCAATTGCATTGGTTTCAACAACATGTTTAGTGAACGGCAATCTGAGTGTGTAACAAAGCCAATTACAGATAATAAACCATAGTTTTATACCAGCACATTTTTAAGCTGAATTATTCATAAGATCAAATGAAAAAGTGTCATTTATGTTACAAGAAGATATATAAACATAGTCTTATTTGGCTACTTTTGAATTTATTTAGTTATGCATACCACATGCGGTTGATTGTCCAACAAACATCAATACTGCATAAAGAAAAACATGTAAATTTGCCATATCCAGAATAGGTTCCTGAGCAGTTTGTTAGATAGTTCCCTAAAGGTAAACACAATGTTACATATTAACACATGACAACCCATGCCAAACTCCATAATGTTTACAATATGTTATCACATTATATCAATAAAAACATAGGTATATAATTTAGTGCACAAGATGTGGTTCGTCATTACTCTATTTTGTGTTGTAGGGTTTCATGTTAAATTTATTTGTATTTGTATATTTGTATTTATTTACGTCTACTTGTGTATAACACGATTTCTATGTCGTTGACATTTGTGTCGTTAAATAGTAACATGACGTGTGCCAGTAGATGGACATGAACTGCTAACCCTTCCGGGACACCTGAGTTCATCCCGATTTTTAATGGGGTTTTTATTGTTCAATGTCTAGTTTTTATATAGTATATTGTTATTCGTTGTTTGCCCTTTTGTCCTTTTCCTTTTTGGACATTCTATTTTCTTGTCCGTCGAGTTACAGATTCTGATCATACCTTAGGATCATTCAAGCTTTCTACGTGTTTCTTTCGGTCATTATATTGACTGTCAAGCTTCGATTTGCGGCTTCTGATTACTCCAAATGATTCTTTCTGGAATAACATGCATCCATTACTCTCAAATTCAAACTTTTTTAAGCAAGAAAATTAAAGGGGCTAAGCTAAATAAACAATATCGCTTACTTAATGTTACATATGCTTGAGGGAGAAAGACCTCTGTATTGTTAGAATGATCTCAGAGACTCATTATTTGATTTAAAATTTATTGTGTTTAACGCCACTTTCAGCAATATTTCAGCTACATCATGGCGACCAGTTTTAGTGCTGGAGGAAGTCGGAGTACCCGGGGAGAACAACCGAACATGAGTAAGCAACTGGCAAACTTTATCAATTGTGGCTGCGTGTCTAGTGCATCCTTTTTTGTAATTTACAAAGCCGGGAGAAAACCCACTCCGTATTGGTGATAGGCTTGTATGGGTTGTTAGGTAATCCTACTACCTAACGCATTGATCCACCCGGCCCCTTCAGAGACTCATGAAGAAATACTGTGTATGACAAAAGTTAATAAGTGCATACGTTTACTTAGTTGATATGACGTTTTTTATGTACATATGACAGGTACAAACAAATAATTTGTATTTTGTCGCTTAGTAACTGCCAACTTGCATTGTTCTCTTGTCGATAATTAACACCGACTAAAAGCAGATTCACAAACAATAAGAAATAAGTGCATTGTTGAACTGATTTAATGACGATTCGACAAACTCCGTAAACAATGTCGATAATTAATAAGATGGCGTCAATTTGTTGATTGATCTCAAAACACGAGCAGTTGAACGTCAGTTTTTCCCCGATGCGCGTACATTTCATAACATTTATAAGTTACAGAAACACGTTTTATTAAGACATCAATCATATCTGATAGTTTTTATGGGTAACAAAAATTTACGATTTGCCAAATAATGCCCCTTTAGATACCATTTGGATGATTACCAACATATATATTGATATTGACTTATGTCCAAATTTTAGATACATGGACACATCATCAAAATGTATCTGTCTATTTACCAATGAACATGAACAAGTCTTAAAAAAATTAGGTAGCTTTAGTGAATAATGTTTTTTACTGCAAGGACACAACTGATCGTATATATATATCACTAGATTAGATGAATTATTACAGTTATTATACATGTTATATTAAATGTGAATTGATTTATGGTGGTATCTGATAAGCTGTGTTCTGGCCGTGCAGTCACTGAACATAACTTGTTTTGGTTTGTTTGTGTTTACATGTATCTTTGTATGTATCCAATCATTTCAGTCATTGTATTAAATTGTTTGCCCCTTGTGGGATCTTAATTGGCAATAATCAATTCTTATTGTTATTCTTATTCTTATATTCTCAACACAATAAACACATATTTGGTTATTATCAACTCGAAACGATTTAACAGAAAATAGAGTTGTCAATTGAATCCACGACTTGTCTTTTGACATATGACACAAACAGTGCATGTGCTCACTTTATTTTCTCTTTATATCATATTTCTTTTCATTATTTAATTTCACATATAACTGTATATTATTATATCAAGTTTAATTTGTCTTAATTATTATATCATTTCATTATAATTTCTACCATTTGAGCATATATTCTGCTTTGTAAATTTAATTTCTTCAGGAAACGGATTAATTTAAGTTTTGTAACTTGTTTCCGAATCCTATTAATGGTTCATCTGAATAGTTTGTACATATTCATGCTTGAATTGTATTAATGAATTACTTAATAAAAATATGCTTACACTAAATATTTGAATAAATAAAAAGCCAAATCGAATTAATACTTTATCAGAAATGAACAAAATTAATCCCTTCTTATTTAAATAACATTTAACAAACATTAAATATAGTTCGTAATGAATGTTTTGGCTTACTTACATTAAACCTGACATTTAAATCTACGTTTATTAAAGTTAAAATCAGATTTAAAAACCTACCAGTAACCCTACACCAAATTCATTGTTCTGTTACATTGAAAAAACATATATCATATAGCATACAACATGAAAAATACAAACGCATAGCTCCGATTCATATCAAATCAAATCAAATCAAATAAGTTTTATTTAAAGTCGGCAACTTAAATAACAAGATAACATATAACTCTTTATGAACTTTTGAACCGACTTACATATACAAGTGCAAATCATATATGTAAGATAAAGTTGACAATCAATACATGATTATTAATTTAATAAATATTTAAAGGGGCATTATCTGCCAAATCGTAAATTTTTGTTACCCATAACAACTATCAGATATGATTGATGCCTTAATAAAAAACGTGTTTCTGTAACTTATAAATGTTATGAAATGTACGCACATCGTAGGAAAAAGGTGCAACTGCTCGTGTTTTGAGATCGATCAAGAAATGGACGTCATCTTATTAATTATCAACATTGTTTACGGAGTTTGTTTAATCGTCATTAAATCAGTACAACAATGCACTTATCTCTTTTTTGTGAATCTGCTTTTAGTCGGTGTTAATTACGGACAAAGAACCATGCAAGTTGGCAGTTAATAAGCGACAAAAAACAAATTATTCGTTTTAACCTGTCACTAGTAAGGTCAATTGCATACGGAAAAAGCGAGGTCAAATTATTTGCTTCCAAACAAATAAGTAATCGAAGGTAATGTTCGTTCTCAAAAGGCGGAATGTGGTTCGATAAGCTGTTTGATGTGAAATATTAACCTTTATTTCATCATTGTAAAGCTATTTACCAATTTCCTAAACTTATATTTTTTTGTCAAAATCGTAGCAATGGGCTGCTAAAGGTGTATCTATAATACAAAATGCCGATACTAGCAATTTGGCAAGTCGCCAATACTAGTGTAGTTTTAAAAACCTAAAAAAAAAATGAAGGTTGATGTTATCGTACATATAAACAGTTCATGTATTCCACGGAAATCGTTTGGTTAAGTCACCCGTGAAATTATTATGTATAAAACTTGGGTGATAAACTGGCGATTATCTTTGCTACTGTGAAATGCCAATGGCACTATGACAACGTCTGCTGTTTGCACAATCTAAAGCTGAAGTCGCTCAGCAGTTCAACGTTCACCAGAGCACAATTTTAGGCCCTTGGCAGAGATAAAAATCAAATTGGATGAGCTCCATATCGCCCTAGAAGTGGTAGGCCACGCATCACTACTCCAGTTCAAGGTCGGTAAATCCGAGTGTTCCAACAACGTAAACGAACAGTTACTGCTACAACCACTGCTGCTGGTGTCCTAGGTTTATGGAGAATGTCAGCCCAGCCTGTCCGTATCAGGGTTCGCCAACGCATAATTCGGTCAAGAAGATATTATGTTGAACTATTTTTTACCCAGGTACACAGCCATGCGTTGATGACGGTCTGGATTTTAAGGAAATGGCGCCGAATTTGGTTTAGCGATGAGTCACGTTTTCATCTCCAAACATGTGATGGAGGAACATGCGTATACAGTCGTCCATGTCTGCGTACAGGAAGTTGATCTATTTAACGTTGGAAGTGTCATGATGTGAGCAGCAATATCGTACAACCGCAGACATTTATACTTGTTTCAGCAGGGCAATGCCCGGCCCGATACAGAAAGAGTAACCATGGATTTCTAACACAGAACAACATTAATGTATTGCCATGGCCCTCAGAGACACCGGATTTGAAACCTATAGAAGATCTTTGGGACAAACCTGATAGACGCGTCCACCAAAGCCATCCCTCACCTCAATCATTTGATTCGATCCATACCAAAATACCCGGAGAAAACAACCGATCTATCGCAAGTCACTGACAAACTGCATCACATAATGTTGTATCGGGCATACCTTGCCTCAATAGGATTCAAACTCACAACATCAGTGGTGAAAGGTTAGTTATAAATCCAACTACCATACGATCACGACCACGACAGCCCTTTTTTATCTTAAGTACCAATAAACCATTTATTTACTTTAGAAAAAACCAATACAACTCATAATATTACATAGAAAAAAACATATAAAAAATTAAATTATTCCTTGAAAGAATGTAAAAGTTTAATCGAAGGCTTACCTTTCCCGAAAGATTTTTTAGAAACACGTCGCTTCTGACATGTATAAGTTATAATGTGTTGGGTTAAGAGAGCAAAAATAAGGAAGAAAAAAATGTAAACCATTTAAACATCCCGTTTCATTTTGAGTGGTTAAGAAAGAACAATTTAATACTAAGAACCATAGCTATATATGCATTTTGTATATATTCATTTCCGACTAATGATATATGATAAGTATGAAAAAATATTGTTATTTTATCTACCAATTGACTGCACAATAACAAAACCACTGAATCGAAACGTTCTTAAACATTTGTGTGGTGTTGGATAGAGCTATATAATCGGTGTATTTTATATATCTAGTCCCACTTAAAAAAAATACAAATTACAGGAATACCCACTTACAAATAGCAATATAATTATGTTGTTACTGTTAAATAACTTTTTTAAAACGTGGGAATAGGTGGAATGAATTATATAAACACCATTTCTGTTTTCTAATACAATGTATGTGCAAAACAGCAGATTTTCTTGAATATTAACATTTAAAACAAAGTCAAGTAGAACGGACAAGGTACAAAAATATCAAAAATATTTTTCTTAATTCTATTTAGGGTGTTACATAAATAAATGTAGGGTTAGGGTTA
Organism: Gigantidas platifrons; assembly: GCA_002080005.1. Taxonomy (NCBI): domain Eukaryota; kingdom Metazoa; phylum Mollusca; class Bivalvia; order Mytilida; family Modiolidae; genus Gigantidas; species Gigantidas platifrons. The sequence goes on from MJUT01051133.1 coordinate 13,163, forward strand.
TGGTGATTAACGCAACTCTCAACAATATTTCAGTTCTATCGTGGAGTTCAGTTTTACTGGTGGAGGAAACAGGAGTACACAGACAAAAACCACCGACAAATTTTATCACATAATGTTGTATTAAGTTCACCTCGCCATGAGCGAGATTCGAACTCGTATCTTCAGTGATGATTGGCCCTAACTTGTGTTTATTTATCTTCTTTTCATATTTTTAGCCATATGTCTTATCATTTATAATTGTTATGAATGGAAATGATTTAAATAAATGGAAGGAATAAGTATGTTGTGTTGCCATAGGAACAAATCCTTTGTTAGATAATTTGAATTCACATTGTTCCAGTGTGACGTATCACAAAAATTCATTATTAAATGTAATTCAAATTAAAAAAAATATAATAATAATTTGTAATTTAAGGTCATTTTTTTACTTTTATTTTGTCATGATTGTTTGATCTGCTATCAATATGTAAATGGACAGAGGGGTTCCTTCAGTATTAAATTAGACCAAGTTATTCTTTTCACGAAATATATCAGTTGGTTGGTTGGTTTATAGTCCTTAACACCACTTTCAACAACATTTCAGTTATATTATGGCGGTCAGTTTTATTGGTTTTATTGGTGGAGGAAACCGGAGTACCTCGAGAAAACCACCGACCTGTCGCAAGTCACTGATACACTTTATCATATTTATAATGTTTCATCGAGCATACCTCGCCTAAGCGGCATTCGAACCCATAACGTCAGTAATGGTAGATAGTTATAAATACAACTACCATACGATCACGACCACGACAGCCCCTTTTTTATTTTGAGTACATATAAACCATTTGTTTATTTAAAACAATACAGCTCATAATATTAAATAACATTTTAAAAAGCATCAACAATTAAATTATTTTAAAGAATTTAAAAGTTTAATCGAAGGCTTACTTTTCCAGAAAGATTTTTTTAGAAACACGTCGCTTCTGACTTATAAAACATTAACACGTATAAGTTATAATGTGTTGGGTTAAGAGAGCAACAATAAGGAAGAAGAATTTAATACTAAGAACCATAGCTATATATACATTTTATATATATTCATTTCCGACTAATGATATATGATTAGTATGAAAAAATATTGTTATTTGATCTACCAATTGACTGCACAATAACAAAACCACTGAATCGAAACGTTCTTAAACATTTGTGTGGTGTTGGATAGAGCTATATAATCGGTGTATTTTATATATCTAGTCCCACTTAAAAACAAAAAAAATACAAATTACAGGAATTCCCACTTACAAATAGCAATATAATTATGTTGTTACTGTTAAAATAACTTTTTTTAAACGTGGGAATATGTGGAATTAATTATATAAACACCATCTTTGTTTTATAATACAATGTATGTGCAAAACAGCAGATTTTCTTGAATATTAAAATTTACAGCAAAGTCAAGTAGAACGGACAAGGTAAAAAAATATCAAAAATATTTTTCTTATTTCTATTTAGGGTGTTACATAAATAAATGTAAGGTTAGGGTTATGGTGATTAACGCCACTCTCAACAATATTTCAGTTCTATCGTGGAGTTCAGTTTTACTGGTGGAGGAAACAGGAGTACACAGACAAAAACCACCGACCTGTCGCAAGTCACCGACAAACTTTATCACATAATGTTGTATTAAGTTCACCTCGCCATGAGCGAGATTCGAACTCGTATCTTCAGTTGTGATTGGCCCTAACTTGTGTTTATTTATCTTCTTTTCATATTTTTAACCATATGTCTTATCATTTATAATTGTTATGAATGGAAATGATTTAAATAAATGGAAGGATTAGATAGGTTGTGTTGTCATAGGAACACATCCTTTGTTAGATAATTTGAATTCACATTGTTCCAGTGTGACGTATCACAAAAAGTTATTATTAAATGTAATTCAAATTTTAAAAAAAAGGTAATTTTAGGTCGTTTTTTATTTTGTCATGATTGTTTGATCTGCTATCAATATGTAAATGGACAGAGGGGTTCCTTCAGTATTAAATTAGACCAAGTTAATTTTTGAACGAAATGTATTAGATGCTTGGTTGGTTTATAGTCCTTAACACCTCTTTCAACAACATTTCAGTTATATTATGGCGGTCAATTTTATTGGTGGAGGAAACGGAGTACAGGGAGAAAACCAATGATCTGTCGTAAGTCATTGATAAACTTTATCATTTTTATAATGCTTTATCGAGCATACCTGGCATTCGAACCCATAACGTCAGTGATGATATATAGTTATAAATCCAACTACCATACTATCACGACCACGACAGCCCCTTTTTATTTTGAGTACCTATAAACCATTTGTTTACTTAAAACAATACGGCTCATAATATTAAATAAAATTCTAAAAAATATTAAAAATTAATTTTTTTCTTGAAAGAATGTACAAGTTTAATCGAAGGCTTACCTTTCCCGAAAGATGTGTTTAATAACACGTCGCTTCTGACTTATAAAGCATTAACATGTATAGGATATCAGGGGCGGATCCACAATTTCAAGTTAGGGGGGGCACACTTAAAAAAATCGCGCCGAGCGGAGGGAGACGCGAACATTTTTGGGATATTTCGTGTGAAAAATCACGATTTTACGCAAAAAATCATATTTTTTCCAATTTTCTAATAAATGCAAAATAGCAGATTTTCTTGAATATTAAAATTTAAAACAAAGTCAAGTAGAACGGACAAGGTACAAAGATATCGAAAACATGTTTTCTTAATTTTATTTAGGGGGATAGAGTTAGGTTTATGGTGATTAACGCCACTCTCAACAATATTTCAGTTATATCGTGGGGGTCAGTTTTACTGGTGGAGGAAACCGGAGTACCCAGACTACCCATCGACCTGTCGCAAGTCACATAATGTTGTATTGAGTTTACCTCGCCATGAGCGGGGTTCGAACTCATAACTTCAGTGGTGATAGGCCCTGACTTATTTTTATTTATCTTGTTATCATATTTTAACCATATGTCTTATCATTTATAATTGTTATGAATGGAAATTATTTAAATAAATGGAAGGAATAAGGAGGTTGTGTTGCCATGGGAACACATCCTTTGTTAGATAATTTGAATTCACATTGTTCCACTGTGACGTATCACAAAACTCCAATTATAAAAAAAAAATTAATTGTGTAATTTAAGGTCATTTCTTAAATTTTATTTTGTCATGATTGTTTGATCTGCTATCAATATGTAAATGGACAGAGGGGTTCCTTCAGTATTATATTAGACCAAGTTAATCTTTGAACGAAATGTATTAGTTGGTTGGTTGGTTTATGGTGCATAACGCCACTTTCAACAATATATCAGTTATATTGTGGCTGTCAGATTTATTGGTGGAGGAAACCAGAGTACCCGGAGAAAACCACCCACCTGTCGCAAATCACTGACTAATTTTATTACGTTGTGTTATGATACACCTCGAATACACCTCGCAATGGGGGTTCTAACTCACAACTTTAGTTATGATAGGAACCCATTGCACAACATGTAAATGCACATCCAACTACCATATGATCACGGCCACGAAGACCCCTTGAAGGATATTATAAAGAGACTAAAATTTGTAAAAAATTAGCTTCTCCTTGTCATGAAATTAGCTGAAATAATACTTGTTTGATCCTGAACAGGTTGAATATTCAAATGTTATGCTTCCTGAGAAATAATAATAATTCTTATTAGTCATGTATATAGGTCGTGATGGTGTTTAGAAACAGAAACAGAACGCTGATCATAACGTTAATGTAATATATGCACATTGTATGTCGGGATCCTATTGTACAGAGTTAGTTAAATTAAGAATATGGCGGTGTGACCCTATCCACAAATAAAAAAAAAACTAAGATAAGTCACAACAAAACAAGACTGAAAAAGTTGAAAATTAGTTAATTTTGTCAAAATGCATCCACATTTTCACCTGAGCTATGGTATTTTATTCCGCAAGTATAAAAACGTTATGATTACGTTACAAAAAGAACATGAAAACCTACAATTATCATTTTTTGCTTTCAAGACGAGGATAAAATCGTTACTTTCGTGTTTATCCGTGGGCATTAATATTATACCACTCTTCTGCACTTCTGTACAGCCTTTCCAGAAACGCATTAAATTAGATGTCTACGTTTTTTTTAATATTACATGTCCATGGATGAATTGGTTGTTATTTGAATCATCTGGTGAAGAGGATTTTATCAAAAACGTGTTTGCGTTAGGATCGTGGTTAGTTTGCTGACGCTATCAGAATCACAGTAATCCATAACAGTTGAACATTTTCTGTTTCTAGCCTCCTTTTCACTTTTTTAAACGTCACTTAATACGATGTAAATATGGATGATGTGTGTCTCTAGATGATGTCGTGTTTTCTCTTGTAACAAAGTCACGTGTTAATTGTGTAATGTGTACTGTTAGTTCTTCTGAAATTGTTTGTCACTTTTCGTTACAATATAAGAGGATGGGGATGCTTATATCTAGTGTTGTACCCCCAATTTCCTTATGTGGTTTGGGATGGGGGTGTTCACGAATTCATCAGGTGATAAGAGATACCGATAGTTGGAGTCGGAAAATTAAAAGGGTTCCACAGGTATTATCACTACCATTTTGAATATCAGTGATCAGTTCGATCAGAGAAGGAATCATGCAATTTTCAAAAGAGCATGGTGTAAACAGTTTTAAAGGAATTGTATCACACAAAGGGGAAACGGCAGGTCGTATTAATATCATGTATATAGCGCGGGTTGCAATTGAAAAAGATAGTTGGGCCGTCGTGGTCATGATCGTATGGTATTTGGGTTTTCGAGTACCTGTGCAATCAGTGCCTATCACCTCTAAAGTTGTAAGTTCAAACACCGTTCATGGCGAGGTGTACTCGATACACCAGTATGCTATACAGTGTGTCGGCGACTTGCGACAGGTCGGTGATTTTCTCCAGATACTCCGGTTTCATCCACCAATAAAACTGAGCGCCACGATAAAACGGAAATATTGTTGAAAGTGGCGTTAAGCACCATAAACCATAAACGATAAAGTTAGTATGTAAGCGTCGAGGGAAAAATGGTATAGTGATATCTAATTAATATGTGCTTTTCAAGTGTTCTAGTTCTTATATACTTAATAATTTGCACGTACGGTTTCTAATAGGCGGGACCAAGTATCTATATATAAATAAATCATAGGCCCTCTTCCAGGGCTCTGCCCTGGACCCGCTCGGAACCTTAAGACTTCCCNTACTCACCCCCTCCCACCACAAATCCTGGATCCGCCCCTGGTAACTGACAAACTATATCATATAATGTTGTATCGAGCATACCTTGCCTCTGTAGGATTGAAATTCACAACATCAGTGGTGAAAGATTAGTTATAAATCCAACTACCACGCGATCACGACAGCCCCATTTTTTCAATTTGAGTACATATTAACCATTTGTTTGCATAAAACAATACAGCTCAAAATACTAAATAATTTGTTTTTAAAATAACAAAAATAAGATTACTTGTCGAAGGAATGTAAAAGTTTACTCGAGGGCTTACCTTTCCCGAAATATTTTTTTTAAAAAACACTTCCCTTCCGACTTAAAAAACATTGAAAAGTATTAGTTAGAAAGTATTGTAACTAAGGGGGCAAAAATAAGAAAGAACAATGTATTACTAAGAACCACAGTCATTTTCTACTAAAGTAATGATTACATTTTTGAAGTTTGTATTATCTACCATATGACCTCACATTAAAAAAACCACTGACCCGTAACTAAATACCTTTTTGTAGAGCTATATAATCGGTATCGTCTATATATCTATTACGACTTTTTAAAAAATCTATTACAGGTTTATCCATTTAGAAATAACAACAGTATTATATTATGACAATTAAAATGAAGTTTTAAAACGTGGGAATGGGTGGAATGAATAATATAAACACCATTTTTCTTTTCTAATAAATGCAAAATAGCAGATTTTCTTGAATATTACAATTTAAAACAAAGTCAAGTAGAACGGACAAGGTACAAGGATATCGAAAATATGTTTTCTTAATTCTATTTAGGGTGTTATGGTTATTGTTAGGGTGATTCACGCCACTCTCAACAATATTTCAGTTCTATCGTGTAGGTCAGTTTTACTGGTGGAGGAAACCGGAGTACACAGAAAAAACCACCGACCTGTCGCAAGTCACCGACAAACTTTATCACATAATGTTGTTTTGAGTACACCTCGCCATGAACGGGATTCGAACTCGTAACTTCAATGGTGATAGGTCCTGACTTATTTTTATTTATCTTGTTATCACATTTTTAACCATATGTCTTATCATTTATAATTGTTATGAATGGAAATGATTTAAATAAATGGAAGGAATAAGGAGGTTGTGTTGCCATAGGAATACATTCTTTGTAGGATAATTTTAATTCACATTGTTCCAGTGTGATATATCACAAAACTCCAAATTATAACAAAAAAATAATAATAATAATTTTATAATTTAAGGTCATTTCTTAAATTTTATTTTGTCATGACTGTTTGATCTGCTATCAATATGTAAATGGACAGATGGGTTCCTTCAGCATTAAATTAGACCAAGTTAATTTTTGAACGAAATATATTAGTTGGTTGGTTGGATTATGGTGCATAACGAAACTTTCAACAATATTTCAGTTATATTGTGGCTGTCAGATTTATTGGTGGAGGAAACTAGAGTACCCATAGAAAACCACCCACCTGTCGCAAATCCCTGAATAATTTTATCACGTAGTGTTGTGATACACCTCGAATAGACCTCGCAATAGGAATTTGAACTCACAACTTTAGTGATGACCGGAACTGATTGCACAACAGGTAGCTGCATATCCAACTACCATAAGATCACGGCCACGAAGACCCTTTGAAGGATATTATAAAGAGACTAAAATTTGTATAAATTTAACTTGTCCTTATCATGAATTTAGCTGAAATGATACTTGTTTGATCCTAAACAGGTTGAATATTCAAATGTTATGCTTCCTGAGAAATAATAATAATTCTTATTAGTCTTGTATATAGGTCATGATGGTGTATAGAAACAGAAACGGAATGGCTTATCATAACGTTGAGGTATATGCACAATATATTTATCAGGATCCTATGGTAAAAAAATAGAGCGGTATGATACAAAAAATGATACTTTTGGTATCTCACTACACTTTGTCAAAATGTTCTCAAATGTTCTCTTGAGCTATAGTATTTTATTCCACTATTATAAAAAAAACGTTATGATTACGTTACAAAAACAACACGAAAACATAAAAAAAACATTGTTGTTTAATCGTAAATTTGTGTTACCTATAAAAATAATCAGATATGATTGATGTCTTAATAAAACGTGTTTCTGTAACTTAAAAATGTTATGAAATGTACGCGCATCGGGAAAAAGACGTGCAACTGCTCATGTTTTGAGATCGATCAAGAAATGGACGCCATCATATTAATTACCGACATTGTTTACGGAGTTTGCCGAAATCAGTTTGTTAAATCAGTACAGCAATGCGCTTATTTCTTATCTTTTTGTGAATCTGCTTTTAGTCGGTGTTAATTACAGACAAAGGACCATGCAAGTTGGCAGTTAATAGGCGACAAAATACGGAAAAAGCAAGGTCAAATTATTTGCTTGCAAGCAAATTAGAAATGGAAGGTTCGTTCTCAAAACGCGGAAAGTGGTTCGATACACTGCTTAATGTGAAATAGTTACCTCTATTTCATCATTTTAAAGCTATTTACCAATTTCCAAAGCATATATTTTTGGTCAAAATCGTAGCTAATGCCCCTTTAAGATAGGGATACAATCGATGTTTCCGTGTCTCTCCATGGGCATTGATATTGTACCACCTTTTTGCTCTTCTGTACAGCCTTCAGCTTTATCTCAGACTATAGAGTGTTTCGTATTGGTACAATATCAATACCAATAGGTAGACTCATACATAACTAATAATGTTCCGATGTTTTCCCCCATCACAATATACGCCAAGTAATGTCTATTATTCTAAATAACGGGATAATACATGATATGGGCAACATTGTATTATGCGATATATTTCAAATTTGGATGTATTACGTAAAAAAAAGAAAAGTAAAAAAGGGTACTTCGTTGGGATTCGAACCCACATCTCCGGTTTATGAGTGTCGGGTCTTTTGCATGGCTGTTAAGTCTGGTGAGTCTTTAACAATTAATCTTAAATCGTTTTCAAACACCATATATGCAATTTTAACATACCATCCCACCCCCCAACCCCAATTGGTAAAAATGTTGGCTGCTGATTTGTTATGTACCCGTAACAATAAAACCCATTAACCTGCTTTGCAGTTACGTTACTTCACGGGGGTCTTTAACATGTACGTGTAAAATGATGGATCTCAAAGGGCTTTGCATTTTAAAACCATTTCGCATGAATTCGTCCTTTATTTACTCTACCATTATCCATGTAATTTTCAAATGAGCAGCAAGTTTAACATTTTAGGAATTGTACCACACAACGGAGAAAGTGTAGGTCGTACTAACATCCTGTACCTAACTCTCCGTTTGCATGAATTAAATTAAGACATACAAATTATTTCTTTCTTTCTTTATTTCTCTGTAATTTCGCTAAAGTAGAGTTTAATTACATTTTTGTGGTTTCCTTAAGATAAAGGATTAAGCGTTCCATTTTTGCACAAGTTCTATTTTCTGATGTAATATTACAAAGCGTTGTACGTTATCTGTAAACTACTCAATGTAATTTATTGGTTATTTATGGCGCATTAATTACAATTTATAGCAATATCGATTTAGTCAAATCTACTATAGCATACTCTTTAGATGCACGTAGTGACACGCAGAGTCTAGGTGTATATTCCAATTTTCCCTTCGCTGAGGAAATAAATGATATACAATCAAACCTCAAGGGAACCTGAAAATGTGCCCTTTATGTGCAGTTAACCTTTATATGCAAGTTAAAATTATATACATTATTCATTAATGGGAAAAATCAGGCTGCTCTTTATAGACAGTGATTTGCTATATAGGTGCCATGTAAGACAGGTTTAACTGAAATTGACATTTGACGGAAAGTGACGTTAAACGGGCATACAAGTTGAGGGAATTGATTTTTTTTTTGTTTATATTAAAAGTTGTTTTATACTAATAAAATATTCCGAGCAAGAAGCCAGGTTTAAAAAATATGTTATAATGTCGTAAATACTGAAAAGAATTCGAATGTATGTTGGTAAAATCGTCATTAACACACCGAATTATAAGTCGGCTGTTTTTCCGAAGTTTGCTGGACACTGATAACTGCTATAAATAACCAGGAAACATGCTTTTCATGTAAATTCGTTAGAATCAATCAAGGACGTGTATACTATATACACGTCCTTGAATCAATATAATTTAAGAAATATATCTATGAAATTCGATCACGGGGTAATCAGTTAATATTATATTAAAGGTATTTAATAAGAATGACACTTAGAATGGGAAATACGTGATGTAATTTATAAAAACAAACCCAAACACTGCACAGGGGCCCGGTATTGGGAAAAATGTATACAAAATGTATTGTATATTATTGAAAACGTGTTGTTGATCAACAATAATTTAGCAAATTCGCACATGCGCAAACGCTTTCCCGAATGACTTCACTGTCAGGTCGTATGAATATTGTACGGGTCAACATTGAATTCTTTACTGGATGCAAGAAAATCAAACATCGACGTTTTTCATTCATTCTAGGATATTTACGTATGATATTATGAAAAATTTCAACTGCAATTAGTATAAAACATCAAATATTGGCAACTTTTAATATTTTAAAAAGAATNTTTATATTAAAAGTTGTTTTATACTAATAAAATATTCTGAGCAAGAAGCCAGGTTTAGAAAATATGTTATAATGTCGTAAATACTGAAAAGAATTCGAAAGTCTGTTGGTAAAATCGCCATTAACACACCTAATTATAAGTCGGCTGCTTTTCCGAAGTTTGCCGGACACTGATAACTGCTATAAATAACCAGGAAACATGCTTTTCATGTAAATTCGTTAGAATCAATCAAGGACGTGTATACTATATACACGTCCTTGAATCAATATAATTTAGGAAATATATCTATGAAATTGGATCACGGGGTAATCTTTAAGGCATTTAATAAGAATGACACTTAGAATGGGAAATACGTGATGTAATTTATAACAACAAACCCAAACACTGCACAGGGGCCCAGTATTGGGGAAAAATGTATACAAAATGTATTGTATATTATTGAGAACGTGTTGTTGATCAACAATAATTTAACAAATTCGCACATGCGCAGACGCTTTCCCGAATGACTTCACTGTCAGGTCGTATGGATATTGTACGGGTCAACATTGAATTTTTTACTGGATGCAAGAAAATCAAACATCGACGTATTTCATTCATTCTAGGATATTTACGTATGATATTATGAAAAATGTCAACTGCAATTAGTATAAAACATCAAATATTGGCAACTTTTAATATTTTAAAAAGAATCAATGCTGACAGCCTGTATTCCTTTAAGCATTATTCCAAATATCAATATATCTTTACGACTAATACATCTAATGTATCTTCTCGGTAGTGCTTATATTAGAAGATTGTAAATTCGCGAAACTCAAAAATATTCGTAAAGTTTCATAGACGTGGTTATTTTGTCTAATTAAAAAATGTGATAAATTTATATTTAAAATGTTTGTGGAAAAAATAAAACTCGCTTGATAACAACTGTAACTGTAATATACATGTACAAAATGTAGAGTCGAAAATAATTAAAAAAAATATGAAACATTATCGACAAAAAACGAACATATTTTCCTACCTACATTGGTAGGAACTAGATGTTTTAATAACACATACCAGCCTTACAAAGATGACATTCACAAAGTTCCCGGTCCTTTCCTCATTCATGATTTATCACTGGGTTTGTAACTAGAGTAACACGACGGGTGTCACTAGTGGAGCAGGAACTGCTTACCCTTCCGGGGCGCCTGAATTAACCCTCGATTTTTAGCGGGTTTCGTGTTACTCGATCTGTAGTTTTGTGTGTATGTTTTGTAGATCGTTCTTTGTCCTTTTGTATTTTTTCTTTTGGCCATTGTGTTGTCTGTTCTTCTTCGTTATACGGATTCTTTATCTTCAAACTCTTCTTATACACCAATGCATGTTCACATTGTTTTGTTCTTTTTTGTTTAAATTTGTTTAATTTATTTTTAAATTTATTTATTTTGATGTTCTGAATTCTTCTAAGAAAGCGTCTTGTTATATTTTAATATGTTTTAATTAATATTGTATTTTATTTATTTATTTTGATGTTCTACATTCGTCTAAGAAGAATTAAATATTCATCCAGGAAAACGACTTTTTATGTTTTATATACGTATTTGAAATTGAAACGTTCGAATTTATGTTTTCTAGTTAGATAATAATGTGCCATTTTCAATTTCTCCAGAATAAAACATATCTTATCTGTTACATATTGGAAACTGATTTAACAGGTAAAGATGTAATCCTTTGCATAACATCATTATACACCATCTTGTTATGAAAGAGATTTCTTGCTTAAAGAAATAGAGCCTGTTGCTTTATTTATAACATGTTGCATGTTGCACTTAATTTGTTCACTTACAAAGACAACATTCGACAGATTTAATTTTGTAGGTTATCAAGAATAATTTTCACGCAGAGTAAATAAATTACTGTGTAATTTTTTTTTTACATGGTGTGGTATATGCTACAAAGATCTGTGATGTACTTGGTATAGAGGAATCCATTTCAAGCTTGACTTCCAAAATGTGTTTTTTTTTAAATGAAAAAGAAACACAAACAACAAATGTCTCACTTCCGGAACGGTTCCAAAATACAATAGAAAAATCGATGAAACAAGCAAACTTTATACTGTTAACACATATATACAAATACCTTCCATTTCCTTGCTTGATACGGACACGTCAATAAAAAGGCGGGGTGTGGGGGTGGTGGGTAAGCTAGCCTTTTTGGTCAGAACAATATTTCAGTTATATCGTGGCGGTCAGTTTTATTGATGGAGGAAACCGGATGATCCGGAGAAAACCACCGACCCGTCGCAAGTGACTTAAAAATGTTCTCACAAAATGTTGCACATCTCGCCCTGATCGAGACTCGAACTCACAACAAGAGTGGTGATAGGCACTCATTGCTTAGGTAGTTGCAAATCCAACTGCCATAACATCACGGCCATGACGGCTGGGAGAATGAGAGAAAATGTCATAGAACTAGTATCTGAACAGAAAACAGGGTCTACCACCCGGAAAGTTGCAAGATCGTAAAATCGTACCCGAAAAGAACATTTAAAGTGCACATTGGCACAGCCGTGTATATTTTTCCATGATACTGATAGATTCATGTGGTTCGTATTAATACAAATTATAAGAATACTTTGGACTCGCCATAAAAGAAAATGTTAAGTGTTAATAACAATAGTTAAAGTTAAAACCAAACTGCATAATACAAAAAAGGAGAAAATATAGTTAGAAAAT
>MJUT01051133.1:30942-44426 GCA_002080005.1 Gigantidas platifrons
CTGTCAAGTGTACACCTGAAAGAGAAATGTAAGATGTAGCTGTCAAGTGTACACCTGAAAGAGAAATGTAAGATGTAGCTGTCAAGTGTACACCTGAAAGGGAAATGTAAGATGTAGCTGTCAAGTGTACACCTGAAAGGGAAATGTAAGATGTAGCTGTCAAGTGTACACCTGAAAGGGAAATGTAAGATGTAGCTGTCAAGTGTACATCTGAAAGGGAAATGTAAGATGTAGCTGTCAAGTGTACACCTGAAAGAGAAATGTAAGATGTAGCTGTCAAGTGTACACCTGAAAGAGAAATGTAAGATGCACAGGAGGTAATCAGAAGTTGTAAAGCGAAATGTGTTGGATGCAGAGAGCTCTTTGTTAGAATTTCTTCGCACAAAATAAGATTTCTCACTTTCTAAAAACAAGATATTTGCTAGCCATCACTTTATGAAACAATGTTAAATTATTTTGTTTAATCTGTCTTTTAATTCAGAGTACGGAGTGCACTTGTGTTCAGAAGGCAAGTGTCTTAATGTTATTGCATGTGGAGATGGACCTTTATTTTTTCTTTTCAAAACACACATATGAGCATTGTAGCATTTTTGAAGACTTTATTGTAGGCTTGCTTGCGGATTCAGTCATGTTATATGCCAATATTGGTGAAACATTTGAGCTACGTTGTCCATACACATCACACGATCTTCAATCACAGTGGCGTGGTCCACCAAACTTAACAGTGCTATCTTTTGGAAAGGAAATCAAGACTTCCTTGGGAAATTATGATCGATTAGAATTATACGGTAACCATGACAACGGGGAATTCAATCTTAGAATTACAAATTTTACTAGAAGTGACGAAGGCGAATATCGTTGTATATCAAATGTGAATGGTATGGCAGTAGCATCAGACTTACAGATTGACATCAGAAGTATGTAGGCATAGAACATATTCTTAAATATTTCGTTTGTTTCATTTCTTTGAGTTTCAGAAGTATTTCATTCATGCCAAGTCCCATATACATCCTAGCTAGTGTTGTTCCTAGTTGAAACCCCGGTATTTTCTTTATTGAAGTACATGTACCAAGCCAGAAGAACGAGCGGTAATGTGTGTGAGGATTGTCTTGTTTTTCTCAGAATGGATTTTGGAACCATTGTCACCGTATGATATTTTTGCTCTTCAATTTATTTTACCACTCTGTGCACCATTTGCATTTTATTACGATGATATGATATTGAATAACCATTTCGTGTTGTGTAAAGCTAACTTATTTTTTCATTCAAATACTATTTTTCGAAATTCATGTTTGATCAGCACGAACACACACAAGTTGCAAGAAATGTAATGAAAAACGTATGGGCAGCTGAATATTACATTATATTGTTTTAAATAAATAATTTTTAAATATGTATTTTTCCTTCTTCCACTTTTCCTACGATGACTACGTAATAATACTTATATTTTCGTATTTAATGCAGAAAGTCCAACAAACATAGCAGTCCAACCTGAAACAGAGGAAGGCATGATACAGGCTACAGCTGGGTATTCTGTTACTATGAATTGCTCCGTCAATAGTGGGATACCTAATGAAACCATGATCTGGAAATACAACAACACTGTTGTGGCTGTTGGAGGACCGACTTTTATATCATTTACTTTCATCCCTGCAAGAAGAGATCATTTAAAAAACTTGACGTGTAGCGCCAGCAACAGTAATTTCAGCCAAGCAATTACCAAAACAATTCAACTTCATGTTAAATGTAAGTGCATGTTTTAATTTCGTTGCATCGTATATATTTTGTTCCAGGAAGAATACATTTGATACATGGAATTTTTAATATTAAAATTTGACAATCTTTTCTTCTGATCAATTAAATTTTGTAAGTAGAAAGAAAAGTTTTGAGGATATCAAAGGGTTAATCAGAAGCGTAAATCGTAGACAGAAAGACAAAACAATGACTAAAAGAAAAAATGAAAATAAGGCAAACAAGGATTTACAACACACTTCACAGAAAACTAAAGATTGAGCAAAACATACCCGCTAACAATCGGAAGTGATCACAGGTGCTCTGGGAAGGTTAGTCGTTCCTTTTTTACTAGAAACATTCGTCGTGTTACTGTCAAACGAAAAAAACACTGTAAATTTAAGACCGCATTGTTCATATAACTACAAAATGTAATCACAAAAATTTGTGTTTGCTCAACATAGACCGACAGTACCACTATCATCATATAATGCATGAACAGATGTTATTTACATACATTTTGATTTTATATGAACATATTAATATTCTGACAAACGACATTGGCATTGAACACATTGTCCGTTAGTTCTATTTTCAAGTCCAGTGAAAAGGTATACACATAGTTCACATTTTAAATTATTAGATGAAACCGGGGATTGATTTGCATGAAGTCCGGGTAATTTGTTCGAAAGGACAAAATGTCTACCCGCCGACAGTGATTAAGTTGTTAATACAGTAATAATGGGTGTGATTGTCTTCGCCATCATTTCATCAATAACTTTCTTGTGCCTGTCATAATATAGCTGCGAAATCGATCACTTTATGTATCGCTATGTATCGATCACTGACTGACAAAAACTACAGAGGTATGCTGTCCCAAAATTACTATATCGTAGAACGGTTATACAATAATCATGTGCTGATGTAAAAGAAAACATTTTGGACTCATAATTCCAACTTATCCCAGCCACTTTTTTTTCTATTCAAGTGCCCTTTCCAAGTAAGAAAAATGGGAGGTCATGTATTTGGTCAGGGTATCGGTTGAGGTTCCTTCTACGATTGTTCCATTGGACTTTGGAACTGTGATATTTGATTTTGTTTTACTTTATCATTAATTTTCCAGATGAGCCTGAGGTAAAAATTGAATCTGGGGACAGGATAGACATTTCCGAAGGACAAACCTTGACATTAAAATGTAGGTTTGATTTTGGATCAGGCTTGTTGAATGTACAATGGATACATAACAAAATAAATATCAAAGGATTTGATACCATTGATTCCAACAGCAGCTATTTAACAATTCCAAACATTAACCACACCTTCTCTGGCTCTTGGAAGTGCAAAGTTCAAAATGAAGTTGGATTTGGATCCGATTTTGTCCACATCAATGTAAAGTGTGAGTATGATTAAGTACAATATAGTGAGTGATTCAGTGATTGTAGTTTAGCACCTAATGACTAATGTTCAGCTTAAGCATGAGGACAACACAAATTATTATGTTGTCCGCTTTTTACAAGACCAACACGTTTAGCTTGATATTTATAGTACTAGCTCACCGAATTAACAGTCCGTGGGTGAATATGTCGCTCAAACTATCATGATTCCTACCCATATAGTCATTGTTCTTACTCTTTAAAACTGTGTCCATCGCGGAGAAGCAACAGATACCCGATCAAGGCTCGAATCCACAACTTGCCATACTCAAAGCGAAAACGATAATCATTGCGGTTAAACAAAACATAAAATATGTAATATGTTTCTACTAAATTTCATAAACAATTATATGTTTTGTCAATAAAATATGAATCCTTTTTTTTGTAATACCTTATTTCTCCTATTATTTTCTTTAACTGCATAACTATTGAGTAAACATGTAATATAATGGGTCGGCACAACCTTCCCATGGGAATAAATATACAAAACATCAAGGTCATCACAATAATTGCCTTACCACATTACTTATTGATGCGATATTTTATTATTATATGTCTTTACCATGTAATTTGCATCGCTCAAGACAATGTAGGTTTTGCTAAATGTACTGTTTTGAACATCATGCTGCCCATGCTTATGTTTTTCATTCCTATTTTGTGATAGAATGTGTTTTTTGTGGAAGCTAATCTGTAGACGTTTATTATCGTTTGCTTATATACGTATTGTCGTTGAATACCCAGCTATCAAAAGGGGAGTTGGGATGCCATTCACAGTTTAATCCCGTCGCCTTTTTGTACAGGAACCACGCCAGGACATGGATTTCTAACGTCATATGTCGTGGCCACCCATTGTTGTATCAGAGAGTTGAGGTGATAGGTGATTCTTCGTGTTGCTGATATTAGTGGAATTCTGTACCCAAATTTGTTTTAACTTTCCTTTCGTAATACATCAATGATGCTTTACGGTGCGGGGAAGCATTTTTCTCAGCGTTTCCATATTAACGTCCGGAAAAAACGAAACCTACGTTTGTTGAAGCAGCTGATTACAACCGCGTAACTTGCTCTGTATCATTGACTATATAAGAGCAAGATATATGTGTCTCTTTTCTACCCAACGAATGTTACTAGGTTCATTGTGACGTCATTATAATTGCGATTTTAATATTATGTTTTGCTTAAAGATCCAATTTTATATGAAATAGTGCTACATTCAACAATTATGATATCAAATTAGAATGAAGACAGAATGCACATATTGCAATGGGAATCAATTTATTCGGTGGATTAAAACTCAAATAAAAAAATGAAACCCCTTAATCTTGCTTGTATGATCTATATTCGTGTATTATTATGTTCATTTAACACCTTTTAATACATATTGCATTTAGTATGACCTCGATGTATTGTTCAGGATATCTAGGACATAAAAAGTGTCATTTCCCTTTTTGTTAGTATTTAAAACATTATTTTAGATAAATACAGTCAATGGCCCTTGAATTTAATTGAACTATTTGAATTGTTTAACCGTTATTGTTCTATTTATAATTTTTAATTAGAATATTTGTTTCACATAACTTCCTGCTAACCTATTTCATATTTGTAAATTTAGATTTGTTAATGAATTTATTTTCCTACATTGTATTTCCTTGATAGTGGGTGTCTGCTAACAGGGAAGCTGCTGGAGCTAGGTTTCCTTGTGGTTAAGTTTAAGTCATCACTCCGAAAGTTTTTCGGTCTCCACCATTACTTTGGAAATGCCTGTACCAAGTCAGGGTCATTACGGTTTTCCCAATTTTCTGGTTGTTGACTGATTTTGTCTGTGTGTACACTTATGAGTTTTGCCTTTCCCTTTGGAAGATTGTTCGGAGTTCGGTATTTTTTTCTTTTACCCTTATTGGTTAACCGTTACACACTACCTGTGTCACAAATGGCCAACGATATGCTCCACTTCACGTACGCACTTCCCGGTCCTTTCCTCATTCAAGACTTATCACCGGGTTTATAACTAGAGTAACATAACGGGTGCCACTAGTGGAGCAGTTCACACCCGCTTTTTGTGGGATTCGTGCTGCTCGATCTCTGGTTTTCCGTATAGTAATTTGTAGAATTGTTCCTTTTCTTTTCTTGTCTTTTCTTTTTGTGTTGTCTGTCCTTAGCTATACAGATTCTGATTAGCCAGTTTGTAACTTCATCTTAATTATTCGTTATTGTATGCGAAGTATAAACATATTCTATATTTGTATTTTAGACAAGCCAGTTTTAGTCCAAAACAAAACATTGTTGCAGTTGAAAACAGAGATCTTAAAACCAGTTTGCGTATCATTGACAGTCAAATCTTTTGAAAAGCCAGTGGTCCTCTGGATGAAATCATGTGATGGAAAGCTTAGTACTTGGATTGTAAGAGAGATACACAACCATGGGAAGAGATTACCCAACACCTATGTACTGTCTTCAACAATAATGCCACTAGAACACAAACATTTTGGTAGTTATTCTGTTCGCGTTCGTAATAGCGAAGGAAGTACCGATGTAGCTCTGTACCTCATGTATAAAGGTAGCTATATATATAGTTATATGGAGCTTGTTGTCTTATTCTATGACGAACGTTAGACCAGATACTTTAAAAAGGATTGAATTTAAAAAAAAAATAATTGATGACGCGAACAAAGCAAAAACGGCTCGTATAACTATATTTAATACAGTCAAACATGTATTAAAGGGTCACCTTAGGGACAAACAAAACATGTTTTCTTAGAGGGATGACCTCTTAACATAGGTACAATTTATATGATATTTTCTATAACGAGACAAGGAAAGGAAGACCATTAACTACATGTTACTGCGTAGTAGAAGTGGTCGCATGGACACGTTAGACTGTAGTTACAAAATCCTTTTGTAGTGCATAATTTGTTTGATTGAACGCATATTAATTGTTAAAGCTCTACAAAACGGGAGGAAGAGACGTGTGTTTGCTAATGAGTGTAAAACAACAAATAGCACTCTATCGGAACAGTTTTAAAATCAAATATCAATATCGTAGAAAGCGGCAAAATTGATACATTAACACAGAAATACATGACATTAACTTTCCTGGCTTGCTACATACACCTCAATAAAAATGGTGGGGTTAAGCCCGTTTTATGGGCAATGATGCGGTCAAGCAAGTGCTTTTGATTCAACCCACCATTTCTTTAGAAATGTGTGTACCAAGTCAGGACCATTGCGGTTTTGCCAGTTTTCCGGTTGTTGACTGATTTTGTCTGTTTGTTGATTTATGAGTTTTGACTTTCCCTTTGGAAGATTGCTCGGTGTTCCGTAATTTTTTATTACCCTTATTTCACATATGCGTATTATGCCAACCCTGACATACAACTAGACGAACAGTGCTATTATAGAGAAAGATTTAATCTTTAACATTATACATAGTACATTTAATCTTCGTGGAACAGAAGTTGTTATATGAATACTATTAGTTCTATTACAGAGAGCCGACGGTATCAATCATTATTTAAATATTTGACAGTATACAAGGCCATCGTATGACATAATAGTGAAACAGTCAGCTTGAAACAATTAATACAGTTTTTTTCTCTCTCTTTTCAGATTTGCACATTGATATTTTCCCGAAAACAGTTACATACAATACATCCCAAACAATTCAAATCAACTGCACGTTAAATCCAAAACAGTATAGAAATTGGACATTTAGTTGGAAACACTATTGGAATGGCGTATGTATTCGTACTTTGGAATACACCATTACAGATAACATAGCCGTACTTAATTTACCATTCTGTGACTATGTTGATAATGGAGAGTACACATGTACTCTTCACGTCGACGGTGGAGTCTTTGCTGCAACCAGCTTTGTTCACGTACAAGGTGTTGTATTTACTTTCTTCCATGTAATGTACTGCCTGACTAACCAGAAAACTAATTTGTATAATGTTCAGGATTAGTACACGGCGTTCGTAACAAAAACACTGCTCGCCCAGTTATATCTGACAGTTGGTTTTTGCCTCACACGTGAAAAATACTTGCACGACCCCAGCATTTCACCAACAGGTGTTGTTATTGCCAGGACCACTAGTTTTACCCCGCCACATGTTATTGAAGTGTATGTACCAAGATAGGAAAGTGAGCGGTAATATACATTGTGTTAAGCGTTTCATTTGTGCATCTACTTCTTAGAATTTTCTATTAGATTTTGGAACTGTTCTCATGGTGTGGTTATTATTCGTTATTTTTTTTTTCGGTTGCATCTTATCATTCATATATACCGTGAAATTCAAGGGATCAGTACCTATCACGACTAAAGTTGTGAGTTATAATCCCGCTCATGGCGAGTTGTACTCGATACAACATTATGTGATTCAGTTTGTCAGTGACTTCCGACAGGGGTATTTCGGTGTCCTCCAACAATAAAACTGACCGGCAAGATATTACTGTAATATTGTCGAAAGTGACGTTAAACACAATAACCCGAACCCTGAAATGCAACGTCTCCTACTTATAATTGAATACACTTTAACGTATACTATGCATGCAAAATGTACCTAAATAGAAAGAGGGAGGTTTTACATTATATATATATATCTATATAATACATATATTTCTTAATTTCTGATGTAGTAATGCTATTTACATATAATGTGTAATATATGCATTTCTTTCTGAATCACATATGAAGAGAACAACAATCAGCTGTTTCTCCTTTGATTATATCAATGCATGTGTAATGTTTCATGCAGTCAAAAATGACCCGATACCTTTTTCGGTTATGTCGCTTGCTAATTGTTGTTCTTTTTATCTTAGAGTTAGAGCTAGATCTGAAATAACAACCACCCCCTCCCAGAGGGTGTGTCGGGGGTAGAATAGGCACTAGGTTTCTCCGTCCTAGAGGCACTAGTCCTCTAAATGGGGTCAACCCGCGGGAACCCCATGGTATAGAAATGGGACCGAGAGCTTCTTCGGCTTGAAGGGGCGTCCGTCGGTTGTGCGGGATGTATAAATTGACAACCAACCCGTCCTTCGGACAAGACGTAAATAAAACCGAGATCCCGTGTTGAAAGATTGCCACCCTCTTCGCACGTTAAAGCATTATGCTTATGATGAGTTGTCCATATGAGACCTATTGCACTGGCAAAGTTATCCGTCCCTACCCATCACATTTCCATTTTTCGAGTCCCGTGTCGTTTAAATTATTCTCGTCCTGAATATAGCTGAAAAATTGCTCGCTGTACATTAAGCATCAATCAATCAATCAAGCAAGCAATAACAACCATTAGTCACATCAATTTATTCATAGAAACAGCAATAATCTGCAGCTATTGTCAGAGAAATTGGCAACACAAGACGAAGACCTCATACAAACATCTGGAGGTAAACACGAACCGAATATGGTTTTTATGTGGACATCGTAACAAACATTACAACTCGGAACTCAGAACTTAAAGACACATAATAGAGCAACACAAAGCAAAACTAAAACGATGAGTAGCACAAACCCCACCAAAAATCTCAGGTGCTCCCGAAGGATAATTCAAGGAAGTTAATATCATGCCGAATCATTGTATCCGGAGAGTGGGTATTTGCAGCCATAACGTCAATATTTATTATCTGTCTGTACCAAGTCAGAAAAGTGCAAGAGTGTCAAGTTTACCTCTTGTACTACGATGTTGCTATTATATTTTGGAACTGCTTCGCCAATGTTGTATTCTTTGCTTTTCATTTTATTTCATAGGTCCACCGATAATAACACACAGAAATATGTCCTTGATCAATGGGAAAGTTGTTTTGTCCATTTATGTGTTTTCTTATCCGAGGATCACAGACATAGCCTGGATGAGAGAGATTTCTGGCAAAACAACAGATAATGGTTCTGCTAGAAGCTATATGGAAGGTATAAGGAATGCAACTGTTACCATATTAAGCTATGGAGTACGGGTTACAGTACAGGGACAACGCATAGAGTTCAACATAGTGAAATTAAATGTGACAAAAGGAAGATATGTTTGTCAAATTCGGAATGAACATGACCTTAAAGAAGAATCATTTAACATTGGCGAAATAGCATCATTACTTGACTCGCATGAGAGACCAACTAAACGAAATACTACAGGTTAGTCCAAAAAATATCATTATATAGTTCAATATATCCTTGTTAATTCATTATAGTAGACATTTTTAGGACACAAAAGTGGGAATCAGAAGCTGTAAATCGAAGAAGGACAGGGAATACAATGACCAAAAGATGAGGAGAGAAGAGAACACGCAATGAACTACAGAAAACTAAAGATTGAGTAACACGAATCCCACTAAAAACCGTGGAAGAATTCATGTGCTCCGAAGTTTACATATGTACTTTTATATGAACAATACGGCTAGGTTTGATATTAATTCAACATATAAACAAAATAGTTTCATATCCATTTGTATTCAACTCGTATTCCATTTCGTTCATTACTACGGACGAGTTGAGCTTTAAATCACTCAGCGGTAGCCCCATTTGGACCAGATATACTACTCGATACAACGGAAAAATTAGAGCTCATTTCTATATTTTGCGGTTCCCTTCAGTAATTCATTGATTAATAATTTTTTACTCATTAATAAAGCTTTTGCCCATTCCCAGTTGTTTCACCTTTCTTACATAGGAGTTATGTCCCTTACAACGGGCTTGAACACCGGAAATGACAAAAAAATTGAGAATAAGTTTCTTATAATTTTTAGATATTTGAACCTTGTTAAAAATCAGAGGAACATTTGTGTATCAGATAGAAAAGTCACGAGATTAACAACATTAACATATTGTACAGATTATGAGAACAGCATATGTTATTTCTGTTTAAAGGTATTAAAGGGACATAACTGCTATCAAGACTAGTAAAACCGTTTAGGTTTAAAATTAAGCCAGTAATGTGCAAGTGCTCTATTTATTAAATACATATGTACTTCATTTTCTGACGTCTAGTTAATCTTGCATGGTAGTTGGATTTACAATTACCTATGCAATCGGTACATATCGCCACTGATGTTGGGCATTCTACTCCCGCTTAGTGCGAGGTGTACAAAATTATGTGATAAAGTTTGTCTGTGACTTGGTGGTTTTCTCCAGAACCTCTGGTTTCCTTCACCAATAAAGCTGACCGCCACGATATAGCTGAAATATTGTTGAAAGTGACGCTAATCACCATAAAATCAACCAACCAAACCATCAACTTAATCTTCATATTTTATTTATGTGTGTTTTAGGTCTATCCACAAGTCAGCAGCTCTATATCTTTGGCAGTATTGGTGGATTCGCAGTTATAACTGTTGGATTGATGATATTAATTTGTTGTGGTTGGAGACATCACCGACAAGACACAGGTAATTTATACATAATCTACAATTTCAGAAGAGTTTGAAGATACCATTGGGGTAATTAGAAGCCGTAATTCAAAGAACAGGCAATACATTGGCCAAAAAGTAAAAAGTACAAAAGTTCAAACAATGATCTACAAAGCACTACGCAGAATACTAAAGATCGATAACACGAATTATTAATTGTGTGTAATAAATGTACAGTGATAGGCCATTTCAAAACATTAGCTGTATTTAAAAATAAAGGAAAGTAGTATAATGCGTTCGATCGTTTTAAGGTTATTGTAGAAACGCGTCGTGCGGACTAAATTGTATATTTATGTTTTTATTCCATCTTTTTTTACACTTGTTAAAAGTACTATAACAGGATCGGTAATTAAAATTTAACATTTGTTTGTGATGTTTAATACAACTGTTGATATCACAAAAGTACATCTGAATGTACTGGTCTATAAACATGTGTTTTCAGATAAGGCGTAATATTTTTTTGCTCGTTATTATATGATTAACTTTTATAATGCTTGATACTTTCACTTTTTAATATGCCTGTTAAACTGATATATCTACTATTGCCTTGTGATATATTAAGTTAGTGACGTGGACAAGTTAGGGTGATATTCAGAATATAATATATTAAACCTTGAGTATATCCATGCATGGGGTAATAAAAGGAAGAACAAAACACAAAATATCACACCACCAGAACAGTTCCAAACCCTAATGAGAAAATCGTATCGACAGGGGAAAAGTCACAACACATATTACAATGTAGCAGCTGATTCAAATTAATTACAATAACAATTCATAAGTTATATCATCGGAAAGAAGACATGTTTGACATTCCTTTGTTTTTTTACCTAGTTATTTAACTCTTTAACTATTTTCAGGTTATATAACAGCTATCGATTCGGTGCCACCTGAGCCAGTAATGTAAGTATGATATTAATTGAAGATAAAATGATGGTCACCAATACATGTATGTGAGCGTTGGTGTAGTACGGGTGTTGCTCTTTCGCTTTTGTTGTGTTTTTGGTTTTGTTTTTGTTTTATTGACTTAGTAGTTCTGCTTTTTTGTTTGTTTTGCCTCTGTATCGTTAGTATAACAGAAACTTAGTTGAACATGAGTAAATTTGTGTTTGCTATAGAAACAATTGCTTTCATATTATGTTTTCATTTGTTTGCTTCATTATTATTGTTTTACTTAGTGTACATTTTATAATATAGGAGGCAACCCAACTTATATTTCAAATTGTTTACCTAGCATGCAGATCTACCAGTGTTATACACATGCTAAGACTTATTGATAGGACAAACGGAAATATGGGAATATTTAATATACACATATATCGCTATCCAACTGGAATGATATGAAATCATTTTTCGGTAAACTAAATTTATTTTTGTACAGCAATAATATGTTCTCCCTTTTTTAAATACTGTTTGTATCATAGAAATATTTTAGTATTACACTAGATACCTTACCTGTCTGATAATTTTGACGGCTTAGATATCACGATTTTCGTTTAGATAAATAGTGTTTGTTGTTCGCTTAATGGTGTTTAACGCCACTTTTAACAATATTTCAGTTATATTGTGACGGTCAGTTGTATTGGTAAAGGAAACTGGAGGGTACCACCGACCTGCCGTAAGACACTGACAAGCTTTATCAAATAATCTTGTACACGTCACCCTGATCAGATTCGAATTCACACCATCAATTGTGATAGGCACTGATTGCATAGGTAGTTGAAACTCCACCTATCATACGATCACGGCCATGATGGCCCCAATAGATAAATAAAGATGACACTTAATAAGTAACATTAAAAAACACTGTTTTCACATGTTCTTGTTATTGTATACTTACAGACCAACCCAACCAATCGCTGTTGAATTAAATGTTATAGAGACTATAAGCGACACGATTTATGAAGAAATTAACAGCAACGGACACTTACCGGAAGTTGAGGAAACGGAAATCCCGTCTGAAGCATCATTCCCAGACGATATGGAATCGGACTTGAAAGATGAATCGAAATATGAAGATATTGATGATTTACAGACAGATAAACACGAGTATTTAGAATGCACAACTGATTTTATTTCCGATGTACAATCAAAGAAAAGTCCTCCCTCATCTGATGGGTATTGCATTCCTACCCCCGAATATCTTGATCTAGAAGAAAAGTCTTCAGACATGCCAACCGAGACCCTATTCCAAAATGAATAACTAACTTTCAGGCAATTCGTTTCTCACACATCCTTATATGGCACACCATGTGTTCCATATTATATCAAGATGATTACTAATTCCTAATGATTGTGTACAGATATAGTGATTGCTACAAATTACTGTTAATAATTCAACCTTAGTATAACAATATATACATTTATTATTTTATGAAATTTAAGTTGCAGAACAGTTTGAACATGCAAGGTACATTGAATAATTGTACTACCTTTTAATTGTAATTTTCACCTGAGGGAAGTAACTCTAAATATGGTGGCAAAGGCTTCTTGGTTCTTCAATTATTCATTCGTATTGGTTTTAAAAAAAAGTTTGGAAAAACAAAGGGTAATCAGAAGCCGTAAGTCGAAAGACAGACAGCATTATGGTATATGTGTGTATGAAGATGATTCATGTATAGCATACATAACGATATTGGGAACATCATAAAACAAAACGAGAATATAAGATCATGGATTCGATTCCTAGTATGGTAAAATCAACGACTATACAATTGATATTTGCTGTTTTACCGCTACTAATAATATTAATGAGACAGCAAAAACTAATTGACATGCGTACTGCTGTTCCAGTGAGCTAATACAATAAGAATCCGGCTAGGCAAGTTGGTGAAACAGATATCATCATCATCTCATCAAGCGTAAGGAAAGCTTAAAGATTGTCAGAAACAGTAATTCGACATAGGACCTACAATTTAATGGCCAAAA
>MJUT01051133.1:45979-63686 GCA_002080005.1 Gigantidas platifrons
TTTTTTTATATTTTTTAATGTTTTATTTATTCAAATATTTTGAAGTGTATTGTCTTAAGTTTACAAATGGTATATATGTACTCAAAATGGAACAAGATACCGTCGTGGTCGTTATCGTACGGCAGTTGGATTTATAACTACCTATGTAATCGTTGCCTATCACCACTAACGTTGTGAGTTCGTATTCAGCTCAGGTAAGGTGTACTCGATACAACATTATGTGATAAAGTTTGTCAGTGACATTCCGTAGGTCGATGGTATTCTCCAGGTTCTTCGGTTTCCTCCACCAATAAATCTGAATGCCACGATATAGCTGAAATATTGTTGAAAGTGACGTTAAACACCATAACCTTAACCTCTCAAAAATAAACGCGATATTTTTTTTCTCATTTAGTACAAACTTGTTCTACATTGTATATATACATGTATGCATGTTTAATAAATTATTGAATTTAATAAATTAATCAAAAAGAATTGACAGTTCAAAAATCTAATTCTAACACTATTTGGTTTAATTTTCAGACGTTATTTTTTTTCTTTCCTCGACGGGATTTAAACTCACACCATTGATACACTGCAGCACCAATCGCGTAGCCTTATGTCCAGCGCCCTTGGCCACTCGACCACATCCGCTCCATAAAAATGTAGTTTCAATAGTCGAAGTGTTACCTTGTCTCGTATGGAAAATCTAGAGATAGACATAAGACATGAGTTTAAGCGTGTGTAGATATATCTGTATTCTTCTAAATCAATGTGATCACATGACAATATCGACCTTCGAGAGATATATATGTCTAATATACAATTAATAGACGGTTAACAAGAAGGCAGTCAAATAATTTTGAATGGAAACTATTGGTGGGCAATGTCCTCGTCACGATTCACAGTAAATAAAAAACAACAAAACGAATCACAAGATTCTTCAAATATTTGATGTTTCATATTGCCTTCATAGAACATATTCAAATGAATATGTATGGTGTAGTGGTGCTCTTGTTTGACAATAGTATTCTGGAAACTTATTTGTTGAATTTATAATTTAACGTCCATATTTAAGTCAATTATTTTTAGCTATGTCAGTTTTTATTCACCCCATAAAAACTATTTGTCGGAAGTATATGATAGAAAAAAAAATACAAGACCCTTTTTCATACCGTCCCGGCTATCATACATCGATTAATATCATCACTCGACTGCGTCTCGGGTTGAATTTGTGTTCTCCCGATAATACCCGGGCCAATATGAGAAAGGTCATGTTGCCAAATTGTATTTGAGATTTTTCGAGACCTGAAGTGGATAACATCTGTCTAAAGTTGGTATAATAATAATATTAATAATAATAATAATAATAATAATAATAATAATAATAATAAATAATAATAATAATAATAATAATAATAATAATAATAAATCAGGTACCCTCAACACCAAAATATATGAAATCCGAAAATAAAGTAATTGGGAGCAAATAATAAAATGGCCTAAGTTGGTCATACGAATAATAATGATAAAATAATATACACAAGAGAAAATTATTTTGATGGCTTTGTACTTTCGGAAAACTCCAGAAAAAGATGTTATTTTCGGCACATTTAATGTGAAAACAAAACATCTACTAAAGACTACCTATTCAAAAGAAATATGGGGTACGATCCTTTTTGAACTTGTAAACAGATTGAGTCATCTGACCACTTCTTGCTTAAATGTCCTATGTATTCACACTTGAGAAATATTATTTTTGATTAATATATCTGGACAGCAAAACAGTGATAATTATTAATGTGAAGCTCTATTTGGTAACCGTCTATTAATCGTATATCAGTCATAGCTATCTCTCGAAGATCGATATTGTCATTTCATGGTTTAAAATACGTATATAATATTTAGTATTTAACATCTCTGGGGCCGTCGTGGTCGTGATCGTATGGTAGTAGGAGTTACAATTACCTGTGCAATCCGTGACTATCACCACTAAAGTTGTGAGTTCGAACCCCGTTCCTGGCGAGACGTTCTCGATACAACATTATGTGAGTGTCAGTGAGTTGCGACACGCCCTGGTTTTCTTCGGGTACTCTGGTTTCCGCCACCAATGGAGCTGACCACCACGACATATGTGAATTGTTATTAAAAGTGGCGTTAAACACTATAAACCAAGCAAACAGCCTAACATCTCTGGTATGAAGAAATGCCCATGTATGTAAATTAAATGTAACCACTGACGCTGTTGTTTTTATCTTGTACACCCATTTTTTTATGTATTTCATCTTAGGAAAGGGATTTGTATAATAATATAATCACTTGTATTCCAATCCACTATTTGTATGTTTATATAGTTTGTATATACTACTTCTTTTCTAAAAATAAATGTTTACACT
The DNA here is from genome assembly GCA_002080005.1 of Gigantidas platifrons. NCBI lineage: Eukaryota > Metazoa > Mollusca > Bivalvia > Mytilida > Modiolidae > Gigantidas > Gigantidas platifrons. The sequence goes on from MJUT01051133.1 coordinate 48,355, forward strand.
AACGTCTACTAACATTATTAGTTCATGGTATAAAAATAAACACGAACATTATTCTATCAAAGATATGATATGTGTATTGCAATGTTACAGAACAATGATTTTGGTGTAGGGTTACTGTTAAGTTTTATAATCTGATTTTAAGTATATTTAAAAGCAATACATTATTCACATTTCAATAGATTTCAATTGTCAGGTTTAATGCAAGTTAAACTGAACCTTTCCAATGAATTTTGTGTAACTTTTGGTTTCCTTTCTTAATTGACACAATATTTGCTTTGGTTTTTTTCTTAATTGAAACAATGTTTAAAAATATTCATGACGAATTATTGTTAATATGTGTTTAATGTTGTTTAAATAAGAAGGGATACTTCTGGTAAGGTCTTAATTAGATTAAGCTTTTACAAAAATGTATTTTCATTCAAAAAATATCTTTATATATATTCAAATAAAAAAGGGTTGGGGTTTTTAACGCCACTTTCCACAGTACTTCAGTTATATCGCGAAAGTCATTTTTATTGCTGGAGGAAACCGATGTGCCCGTCGAAAACTACCGACCTGTCGAAAGTGACTGCCAAACTGCATCATATATTGTTGTTCCGAGTACACCTCGCCTGTGCGGGATTCGAACTCAAACGTTAGTGGTGATATGAATTTATTGCATAGGTTGTTGTTAATCCAACTACCATACGATCATCACCACGATAGTCCCAAACAAATACGTGTTAGCTTCATTACTTTAGAAAACGACATATTAACTCAACATAGGTATGTACGCATTTACTTGCCATCATCCACTGGATATCTCCATTCGTCTCTGAGATTCATTGTGACAATACAGAAGTTTGTCTCCCTCGGACATTAAGCAATCGAAATAACTTATATAAAGTTATTGATTGTTAGCTATTTCACTTTCTTTATTAAACTCGTAAAATATTCAATAATCATCCCATTTGTTTCTAGCATTCTACGTTTGTGCAAAAATTATCTCCCTTACGACGGACAATATGGTACCCATAGTAACAAGAGCAACGGAAATGTCAAACAATGTCATTATATTGTTTTTGATTACTTGTAGATCATATTTGAATCTTGTAAAAAAAAAATCAGTACCACATTATGATAACAATTAAAAAAGTCTTTTTCGAAGACAAAGTTCGTCAAAAGTTGAGTTACCATGTATTAAGCAAATACCAACCTTTATATTTTGTGTATCCAGTACGTTTTCTTTTATTTTGTTCTGTGTTTTGTTTTTGCTTGCATTCTTGCTTTTTGTTTTGGGTTTTGCTTTCCTTGTTTTCTTTTCCAACATACATGCTATTAATTATGCTCTTCTGAACGATTAAATACCATGTATATTAATCATCCATTAATGTTTATTTTCGATTCACAATCGTACGATATGATATATATGTTCCTCTGAATCTGATAATATATGGCTGCAAGGGACTTTTTTCATCCGATTTCAAAAGAACAATCACTTCCGGTCTTGAAAATATACCATTTGATAGTCTATGGTACTTTGATTCCAAATTGTACAAGAACGAGTGAAGGTTTTCTCCACTGAAAACTTCTGTGTCACGAATATGTGATATATTTCTTGTATACACAATGCTAGATTATAGCATTCTTCATAATAACGATTTCCATTTAACTTACATGTAGAAGACACTTGCATAAGACCGCATCATTTCAATAGGAGAGGAGGTTGTGGTAATAGTATGTATATGACTTCTTTCCTCAATTACATATTGTTTATAGTAACTTCTGCTATCATGCTATAATTATCCCATGGGTTACAAATAAACACGACTAACACGAACATTGTACTATCATATACCTAATATAGGTTTTTTGGTGTAGGGTTACTGTTTTATAATATATTGTATGATATTTAAGTATATTCATAAGCAATGATTCACACATAAATATATTTTAATTGTAATGTTGACTAACTCGACCTGGAACTTTCCAATGAATTTGTGGCTTTGTTTTCTTAGTTGATGTTGTTGAAAATATTCATGACGGAATAGTGTTAATATTTGATTAATGTTGTTTAAACAAGAAGGGACTAATTTTGATTATTTCTGGTAAGGTATTAATTCGAGTAAGCTTTATTTTTCATTCAAAAACTATCTTTATATATAATCAAATAATATCGGATTATGTTGTGGTTTTTAACGTCCTTTCAACAATACGTCAGTTATATCGCGGATGTCAGATTTGTTGTTGAAGGAAACCGGAGTACCCTGAGAAAATCATAGACCTGCCACGAGTCATTGACAACTTTATTACATAACGTTGCATTCAATAGACCTCGCTGGAGCGGGATTCGAATTTCCAACGATAGTGATGATATGCGTAGGTAGTTATCAATCCAACTACTATACGATCACAACCTCGACGTCCCCCTGATAAATGCGTGTTATCTTCACGACATTTATATGAAAACGGCATTATAACTAATCATACACAAGTACGCATTTACTTGTCATTGTTTTGTCATACACTGGATGTCGTCATGCGTCCCTGGGATTCATTGTGATAATACAGAAGTTTTCCTACCTCAGACATTAAGCAAGCGATATAGCTTATTCGGTTTAGCCTCTTGGTTTTCTTGCTTAAAAAACGCTTGAATTTGAGAGTATCGGATGAAGGTTATTCCAGCACGAAACTTTAAAAACAATATCAAAGGAATAATCAGAAACCGGATACCGCATACGGTAGAACAATATAATGACTACAAGAAAAAGGACAAAAGGACAAACAACGATTAACAAAGCACAACACAGAAAACTAAACATTAAGAAATACAAAGCCTACAAAAAACAAGGGGTAAATTATGTGCTTCGGAAGAGTGAGCAGTTCCTGCTTCGCTAGTGGCACCCGTCGTGATACTATTTCAGGACACGAACATCATCTGAAATGGGAATTGTGTTGGACACTCGTACACACGTAATAGATAGATACAAATAACAAATAACATCAGTTAAATATGAACCACTAAACACAGTTGAGTAATGACGAACCACAGCGTGTGCAATAAATTGCATACCTACATTTTTATTGATGTACTGTGATAACATATTGTAAGCAATATGGAGTTAGGTATTGATAGTCAAATGTTAATATATAGCATTATTTTACCTCTAGGGAACAATATAAAAGACTGATCCGGAACCTGATCTCGATATGACGAATTTACATCATTTAGTTCCAGCAGTATTGCTGTTTGTTGGACAAGCAACCGCATGTGGTATGCATAACTAAATGAACTCAAAAGTACCCAATCAGAGTATATATATATATTCATGTAACATAAATTACCTTTTTTTATCTAATTTATGAATTATTCAGCTTAAAACATGTTTGTATAAAACCATGGTAACTGGTTTATTATATGTAATTGGTATTGTACCATACTCAGTTAGCCGATCATTTAATCTTTGTTGAATCTGTAAAATGCAAATTTGCGGGGCTTATACCATGGTACAAAATGCAGTTCTGAATGCTGTTCTATAGCTTAAGTTCCGTGTCAAATGTCAATCATATAATTCATGCAATGAAACGTATATACCAGGTGTCCTACTCATAAAGTTATGCTAAGAAATTCGTCATTCGAATTCTTGTATATATATATAAGTTAATGCTTAAGAACCGTAGTATATATAATGCTTATTAACACTGGTATCCGGTCAAAAAGAAAGGCACACACTACACGGAAATTATATACATAAACGGAATGGTTTGCTTACAATGCAATACCTATATAATAGATTAAATGCTTTATAACTCAGCAACGAAAGATCCACAGTTTTAAAATAGTTGTTAAATGGTAGTTAATATTACAGGTCTATGCATTATACATTCATAGTCAGTAATAGCTAACTACAAACACTACAAAGTCAAGAAAGTCTGAACGGACCAGTTTTTGTGCTAGAAAGTCTGAACAGAGTCTGAAAATTACTCAAAATTGCTGAAAAGTCTGAACAGAGTCTGAACAGAGTTTGAACATTACTTAAAAAATCTGAACAGAGTCTGAAAATTACTTAAAAGTCTAAACAGAGTCTGAATATTAATCAAAATTGTTGAAAAGTGTGAACAGAGTCTGAACATTACTTAAAAGTCTGAACTGAGTCTGAACTTTACTCAAAAGTCTGAACAGATTCTGAACATTACTTTGAAAATTTTTAACAGACTTAAAAAAATAATTACATGAAATTTGTTTCAAATGATTTATTTTTCTTAATGTAATTAATTTATACATATAAACCCTAACCTTTTATTTTATCCTGTGCATAATTTTCCAATCTTATTCTCATTGAAAACTTTCATCTGAAAATATTATACTTATAACTTATGAAATACAATGGTAAGTCACCTATGAGTGATGGTTTTACCTGTACATATAGGTAATTAGTCATTTCATGTTGTATATTGGAACCACAAGTGATACTGTGGAGATGGGTACTATTTATAAATTTTTCATTTTCTTCATTTCAATTTTTCTTCATTTATACATGTATATGTTTTTTCTTTTAATTACCAAAAAATTGACATTATTTCATTTCTAACTAAATTTACCATATCATTTTTTTATTTTTACTTCATTTTCTTTACATTTTAATTAAATATAACATGTAATATTTCACATAGTAATGCAGTTCTGAAAAGTGAAATTTATTATATAAAAAACCTGGGACTAAAACAATCTAAAAATAAGTCTGTTAAAATTTAACAACTTGGGGAAAAATTTAAACTTTTGTAAAAGTTCTCAAAAGTGAAATTTATAATAATAAAAAAAAATAAATAGAACACGATCTAAAAAAAAATAATTAAACTGTTGTCAAAATTCATATATTAAATGAAAATGTAATATTTTAAATAAACAATCTTTCTAAAATGTATGAATTTGAAATATTATATGATACTCACTCATGCAATTAATCAATTTCTGAAAATCTAAATCCAAAAGTTTTTAATTTAAAGTTTTGTTTTTCTGTTTTATTTTTGGAAGCCTTATATTTATTTATTTATTTAATTAATTTATGATCATGATTAATTGAATATATACAGCATAGTATCAACCATGGAGATTACCAGCAGGAGGTTTACAGCCCTTTCTGTTGAGACAGGATGTTTATTGTATAAGTATTTGGTCAGTGGGTCATTAAATGGTCAGCTGCATCAAATTCAGATTACATAACTATTAGAACACATATTTCCATGTCATTTATCTGTACAAGTAAGACAGGTAAAATTTTGTATTCACTTTTAAAGCGTTTTCCATTTTCTTCATCAATTATTTAACAACAGTTAACAGGGGAGGATCCATGATTTGTTGTTAGGAGGGGCGTGAGTAGGCGATGGTTCTGGGGACCGGTTAAGGTCCCCAGCGGGTCTATGGTAGAGCCTTGGTAAGGGGCCCAGGTGGGCGCCCCCAGAAGCTCTGGGGGTTTAAGGAATTGGACATTTATTTGAACGACAATTTTGAATCAACCACACCATTTTTATCAGACCAAAAAAACTTGACTTTGAGTCTTAATTTTGTCGGATAATTGTTGACAGTATGTTCAGTTTGTCAGATTATAAGAACCTAAAGTAAAACTTTTTTTTAGCAACCATGATGCGAATTGTTCAAATCATGACCGAACGATCACGATATGTTAACCCTTCAAAGAACTATTGGTTTAGTTTTAAAGCATTCCTCATTTTACTAATTGGTCTGTACTTTCGGTGCTTGTCCTTTCGGGTGGTTATAGTTAGTACTGCTCGTCCAGATGGAGCTGTTCTTTTCGTCGTTTGATTCATTCATTGAAAACGTATGATTCGACCGCTCTTGTTTATAGACAAACAAAAGCGGAAATTGTCAATACATGAAATTGTTGTTGATTTCTGATTAGCTAACGTAGATAAATTAGATGATCAGAATCGTTTCATGTAGCATTAATCAGGGGCGGATGCAGGATTTCCAGTTAGGGGCGCATTAAAAATAATGGCACCGAGCGGAGGGATGCGGGAAAAAAAATTTGTGGGTATTTGGTGTGAAAAACAATAATAAAAACAAAGGTGGAAAACAAATATTTCGCCGGTAAAGTTAAAAAGATCGTGTGTTTTTGCAAGGATTTTTGAGTAAAAGTTTTAGATATTATTTAAACGCTAAATCGTTTTATTTGTCATTCATATCGATATTGCAAATTTATAATATACGTTCACTAAGTAAAAAAAATACTAGAAATTTCAAAAAAGATGTGGCGTCCATGGGGTTCACCACCCAGATCTACTGACTACAAGATGGTTTTAAAAAGATTACAAGAGGTAAATTTTAAATATTTTACTTCGATTTATTTGTTTGTAGATGAATGGTCATTATTTTCTGTGTATGTGGCTTGGCTACTTTTTTTGTAAAAATGTCGGTAATAAATTATATTTCCACTAGATCACTCAAAATTATTTGAACAAAAATCAAGTCTTTGAGAGTCAAATGTATAGAAAAGAGACACTTTTATATGAAAAAGCATCAAAATAGAATATCGAGTACATGAACATGAGACAAAGTACAAATTAGAAAACTGATCTAGTTGGTTGGTAAAGTGATAGATATTGACATTATGCATATGTAGTAGGCCTACATGTACATGTAATTGAGGCATACAATACTTAAAAGGAGACTCTATTTCAACAAGAAAAATCTGAAAGAAAAGCACTTTTCTTCCGCATTCTTCTTTTTATAGATTGGTCTCATCCCCGTTTTCTTTACACATTTTAAACTTCAAAGTTTATTAATATATCAAATATCAGTTGGTAAGATTTATTAGAACATTGTTTCGTTTTTGTTGAGAAATATCTACCTTAAACGAATACAACGTTCAAATAAATGCCGAAAACTGAATTTGAATTTTACGAAATCTTAGCCAGTAAGATGGTGTTCCCTTATTTGCCTCGTTTCCGATCTTACACAGAAAAAAGACAAATTACAGGCAGAAAATATTCTAGACATTTTACACATAAAACAAGTTCGGAACGAGATATAAGAGAACAAAATCTGAAAGAAAATCACTCTTCTTCCGCATTCTTCCTTTTATAGATTGGTCTCATCCCCGTTTTCTGTACACATTTTACTGGTGAAACCCTATACACATTGCATGTCTATTGGTTCCACTTGAATGCACACGTTACACAAGTAAAACGAATTACTGGCACGTGTCGTTAAATTATTAAATAACTTCTGAACTGGTGCAAATATGTATTTAAAAATCTGGAATTAAGTATTTAAAAACATTTACTTTCATTTGCAAGGTTCTTTGTTGTCATCTGACCCGTCTATCATGTCCTTAGTGCACTTTTATGGTATTTCTACGGACCCCCATTTTTGGCCTTTTGAGAACGAAAATTTGATGGGGCAGTTCAGTATACAATTCACAAAGGTAAACGGACAGAAAGTCACAGGACAAAAAGTCACAATCTATATTTTTTACCCTGGCGGACAAAAAGTCACAACTGTGACTTTTTGTCCTATGACTTTTCGTCCGTGACTTTTTGTCCTGTGACTTTCTGTCCTACATTCGCATCAAACATATTCTGTGACAATTTGAATTCAAAGAATAGCCTTTTTAATAGTGATTATGCGATTTCACAGTAAAACATATGGAGGATCACTTGAGCTTTATGATCGCAATACTTGTATGCAAATATATAATAAAAAAAATTATGCAATAAAATATTTAAAGTATAAATGTCACAATACACATTTAAAATGTATGTGGGAAAATAAAAGTGACTTTTCAAAATTATTGTTAGCACAGGCAAGGGCGTTTATATACGTCCTTGGCACAGGCACTTGTGTCACGGAATGGTAACCCACGGAATTACAGCCCCATTTCTGAGTACTTATTTATTTTCAATAAAATTTCTTTCTTATTTCATCTCTTTTCCCTGAATTTATTGTGGATAATAAGAGGGTAAATACTTATTAGACAGATTAAAAAAAAAATGTTGGTATTTTTAATGATTGATAACTGACCCAAGTTAGGCTAATAAATGAAATGTGACCTAATGTTAATTTCATTAAAAACATACATGAATTCTATAAATTTTAATTTCTTATCTAATTCTTATCTTAGGTTGTTATTTTCATTGAATGGCATCTCAAAATAGATGACATCACAGTGGGGGCTCTTCATGTATAATCAGTAATTGTATTGTCCAAGTATTGTTACTTGTATTTAACCCGAGAACTAATTAGTACATATACTGTATGTGATTTTTATAAGAATGTTGTAGTATTGTTGCGTAACTAAATGTAATTAAGTTTAATGAACTTTTAAGAATTAGGATACATTTTGTTGATGTGTATTGCAGAGACGTTTGTTTATTGTGCAAAAAACTAAACTATAAATGGTTTTTTTATTTAAAAAAAAAACCAAATATGTATTCGGACAATTAATTATTATTCTTTAAATAACAACACAATTTCATTAAAACTCCATATCAGAACAGAACAAAAATTCATAATCGTAGAGTTCAACTTTTTTGGGGGGAAATAACAATACTTGTACATCTTTCATACATTTTAGAAAGATTGTTTATTTAAAATATTACAGTTTCATTTAATATATGAATTTTGACAAAAGTTTAATATTTTTTTTTACAAGTTGTTGACTTTTAACAGACTTATTCATACATTTTTAGATTGTGTTCTTTTTATTTTATTTTTTTAATTATTATAAATTTCACTTTTGAGACCTTTTTCAAAAGTTAATTTTTTTTCCTCAAGTTTTTAAATTTTAACAGACTTATTCTTATATTTTTATATTGTTTTTTTTAGTTTAGTTTAGTTTTTTATATGATAAATTTCACTTTTCAGACCTGCATTACTATGTGAAATATTACATGTTATATTTAATTAAAATGTAATGAAAATGAAGTAAAATATATTTAGCAAAGAAGAAAAATTTAAATGGTAAATTTAATGAGAAATGAAATATTGTATATTTTATGGTAATTAAAAAAAACATATACATGTATAAATGAAGAAAAAATAAAATGAAGAAAATAACAATTTATAAATAGTACCCATCTCCACAGTATCACCTGTGGTTCCAATATACAACATGAAATGACTAATTACCTATATGTACAGGTAAAACCATCACTCACAGGTGACTTACCTTTGTATTTCATAAGTTATAAGTATAATATTTTCAGATGAATGTTTTCATTGAGAATAATATTTGAAAATTATGCACAGAATAAAATAAAAGGTTAGGGTTTATATGTATAAATTAATTACATCAAGAAAAATAAATCATTTGAAACAAATTTCATGCAATTAGTTTTTTAAATCTGTTAAAAATTTTCAAAATAATGTTCAGAATCTGTTCAGATTTTTGAGTAATGCTCAGACTCTGTTCAGACTCTGTTCAGACTTTTAAGTAATGTTCAGACTCTGTTCAGACTTTTAAGTAATGTTCAGACTCTGTTAAGATTTTTCAGCAATTTTGAGTAATGTTCAGACTCTGTTCAGACTTTTAAGTAATTTTCAGACTCTGTTCAGACTTTGTTCAGACTTTTAAGTAATGTTCAGACTCTGTTCAGACTATGTTCAGACTTTTCAGCAATTTTGAGTAATTTACAGACTCTGTTCAGACTTTTTAGCACAAACACTGGTCCGTTCAGACTTTCTTGACTTTGTAGTGAAACATATATGTACCCTGTTGCTGTACTCTCCATGTTTTTGCGATAGCATCTGTTCTTTTTAAGAAAAGCGAATATGTGCAGGTATTTTATCGTTTGTTTGTATATGTGGGTTTCCGCCGGAAATCCAGTTATCATTAGGAGAAGTTTGTGATTCCATTAATTGGTTGAACCCCGTCACAGTTGTGTGCCTGTCTCAAGACATAATTTGTATTTCCAATGGCATACATGTTTGTTGTGTTCTGTGGGTGAAGGTGAGTGGTGATTGTTCGTCTTATTGATATAGGAAGAATCGTTGACTATCACAGTTTAAACCTTCATTTCATAATTATGAATTATAAATAGTAAGGCTAATCAGAGGAAACGAACTAATAAACCGCGGTAAAGGATTGATAAAACATATCAATACAATATGTGTCCCCTACTGCGCTCCATAATTTAGCAACAACGCCGATATGTCAGGTCAAATTACAATATGATATTAATTATGTCGTTTGTTCATCAATTAATAAATAAAGAAAAATAAACAATTGTGTCTCTCATTTTAAAATTTGAAATGTTAATGTGTAAAGAAATTTACTGCATTTTAAATTCAGAATGCAATAATATTGTATCATACGATAATCCATTTAAAGACCATTATATGCAGTCGTGAATGACAAAATATCTATCTTTTTTAATCTATAAAATGTTTTCTTTTCATTATTTTTTACAGTTGAATGGAAGATCCTAAATCCTCCCATTATATTTGGAAAGACAGCACAATTGTCGTGTGTTACTCTCACACCAAACGCCAGTTACAACACACACACAGTAACTTCATGGTTAGGTGGCAAAGACTATTCAACCCTGACATTCACTGGTGGCACTGCTGATCGCAAAAAATATGCAGAAATTCGTAACTGGTACAAACATAAATTTGAATCAATTCTTCAGATATACAAATTTGATGAAAATGATGTTAATGTGGACTATTCGTGTTCAGTTGGAGGCTGGGAGAACAGAAAAAAGTTGCCATTAGCACCAGACAAATTTGAATGTTAGTATAACATAATTTTATGTGTAAGCGCATTCACCATTTTACAAAAATTGTAATATAAGGGGCCATCATGGTCGGCATCTTATAATAGTTTTACAACTACCTTTGGAATCAATTCCTATCAACACTGACGTTGGGAGTTCGTATCGCGCTCATGTGCACTCGATGCAACGTTATGTGGTAAAGTTGTCTGTGACTTTCGACAGTTCGATGTTTTTCTCCGGGTAGTTCGGTCTCCTTCACCAATAAAACTAACTGCCACGATATAGCTGAAATTTTTATTGTACGTGGTACCATAACCCTAATCTTGTAATATAAATGGGTTCACGGGACACCCATTAACGACCGTATATACAGTATTATTATTGATTCCGTAAAATTAATATTAGAGAAATTTGAAGGTGCAGTCAAGATTTGGCAATCCATTGGGCCCACATCACACAGTTCGAAGACAAGCAAAGCAAAAATACACAAAACAGAAAATTAGAAAGATTAGCAACACTGACCTCATAAATAAGCGGATATGAACCTAGATACTCGCAGGGTACGCAGTTTCTCCATATTACGAGATACCCGCCATGATACACGCATAGTCATGCATGACACTAGTATGCGAAATGAAGCAAAACACACAAATAAGATATACTACCTCTTACAACCAATAGGGGGTAAAGATGAACAGAACATCGTTTTTATGCGGATATCGTAATGGATATTAGAATGTCAAACTAAGACCAAATTACAAGACACCTTATATGGTAGTCTAATTTTATTAAATTTTGAAAATATCTAAAGCTTCTGAAAATAAATATACATGGGTCGTTTGTAATGTTAGCCTCATTCAAAGTAAGTTCTAGTGATACTTTAAGTGTATACAAATTAGGACTGCAAAAAAATCAACAAATAAGATACCGACAATTTATATCATATGTTTAATGATAGAGGCCCTGTTGTTGGGATTATATGGTAGTTGGATTTACAACTAAATATGCAATAAGTGTCGTTCACCACTACAGTTGTGATTTTAAATCCCGCTCATGGAGAGGTATGATCGATGCAACATGATGTGCTAAATTCTGACAGTAACTTGCGGAAAGAAGTTTTTTCCGGGTTTTCTGGTTTTCTCCACCAATAAAACTGAACAACACAATAAAACTGAAATATTGTTGAACACCATTACCCCTAACACATTATTTAATTTGATGGATCTAATATATCCAACGTTGTACAATGAAATATAGTTTGTGTTCATTAGAGTTGTGTCATGCTGTCAAGCTAATTTAATTTTCAATGTCGTCTTTTCCCTCTCTATAATCAACAAGTTGCATGTAGCCCCATAAACAGCAATCCATCAAAAGAGTTTCAGCTTCTCCTGTCGTTTTTAGTTTTGTACAATGTTATGTATCTGATTGTTTGTCGTTTTCTCCGTTTTCATTAGGCCATTGTATTGTCCTATCTTTCGGCTTACAACTTCTGGTTGCCTCATTTGGTATATTTAAAGATGTCTTGCATGTATATCCGAAGATTTCATTATAACATCATTAAACAACGATAAAATATAATCAGGTTCATGGTGTGCTTTCTTTTCTTCAGATCACCCAGATAAAGATAGTACTACGGTACAAGCCAGTTTTAGAAATAGTTATCTAGATGTCATTATGGAGATTTCAAAAGTGTATCCGATTCCAAAGTGTACCATAATGTTTAATGTATGTATGTCTTAGTGATAACTAATTTTATATTCATTGTTTCATATTTGGCGAGAAAGCATCAAAGATGCAACAGCCGAGTTGCAAGTCAAAATCTTGCGGCGTTTAATTTGCCTATTCACCCTGAGTGAGTCCGGCCTTGTGGTATTTTAGGTACATAGCCAGCATATTTTTGACTCTACACAAGCACATGTGGTTGAGTACCCGCAGAAATCCACCGTCTTTTCGCAAGTCACTGAAAACCACCCTGATCATAAATATATATGGTTTAGGAGTGGGGATTTCAACCATTAAACAGTTCACTTCGGGTAGGGTGTGGGTATGACCCCCAGGGCCTGAGCTATAAAGCATTAATTTGCATAGTCACCCTGATCATAAATATATATGGTTTAGGGATGGGAATCTCAACCATTGGAAAGTTCACTTTAGGTAGGGGGTGGGGTATGACCCGGGGGCCTGAGCTATAATGCATTTAATTTGCCTAGTAATCCTGATCATAAATATATATGGTTTAGGGTGAGGTTCTCGGTCACATTTTTTATACAGATTCCCCAGCGGGGTAGGGCTGAGCCCCGGGGATAAAAAATGTTGAATGCACAAGTTCACATTGGCATCTCCACCCATACCAAATATTAAGTTTCTATCTTTTGTAGTTGCAGAGGAATGTGTAATTCTCAAAATTTGTACTTTTTCTATTAAAAAAAACATGATTTTACAAGAAAAATAACAATAGATTAATCTGAATTTCGAACACGCTCTAAATAATAGTGTAATAATGCTTCCTACCAAAAATTATGTCGATCGGCCAAAAAGTGAAAGCGCTATCGCGTTAACGAAGATAGGCTAACATACGCCCGATCCAGCCCACCCGCCCGCCTTTCGCCAAAACATAAGCCGAGTGAAACTTCGTTGCAACTCGGCTAAAAATATTTCGGTTATATTGAGTAGGCCAGTTGTATTGGTTGAGTCACAGACGCTTGTGTAGAGTCAAAAATATGCTCGCTATGTACCTAAAATACCACAAGGCCGGACTCACTGCTACTACCCCTGTCACTTCAACCGCTATTTCACCTGTCAAATTGTCGATAGTACACAAATCGCCTACTGATTTGCGTAGTGAAGTGATTTGTCTTCAAGGAAAATCCGGTTTTTATATCTTCCTACCATCTACACCCCATGTTGAAGTGACATGGGTAGTAGGAGTGAGTCCGGCCTTGTGGTATTTTAGNATGACATACCAATATATCTACAACACAACATGTATTATTATATATGATAAAGATTAGATCGAACGACCATGAAAAATTCGTGCGTCTGTTATTTGAAGTTCTACATTAATAAGTAGGTTGCATGTCTTTTTAGAAAATTTGAAAATGACCTTAATTTTGTTTACGTTATATAAACTTGGAATTGTTTCAATTGTATCACGCTAATTATTGCCGCTCCCTTCTACTTTTACTAAATACTGATAGCCTTTAGCAAGTTTTATCATGTATGCATTTAGAGAAATGGTATTATTGAAAAAAGGATTATTGTTATTTTTCAGGAAAATATAATTTCGCGACGGCTAACGACAAAGATAGATGTTAATGGGATATTCTACAAGGTTGAAGAAAAGGTAGAACACTATCATGATGCATGCAGTGGGCTACTAATTGTAACGTGTGTTGTGGGAACGACAAAAATACCAATTCACCAGGAACCATTCAATAGATGCACAAGCAAGTATTAAATATATAGTAAATAATATTTCTTTTTATCCTGCACTTCTTCTGATTGAGCAGGCAAATTGCATTGACTGGATGTTTGTAGCGAAAACATAAATACAGGAATTTAAAAATAAAAATTCAATGAGAATATTACAATAAAAACTAGCACAGTAATGCATCATGGTAATGAAAAGCAGACCATGTGGTTTGATTTCCCCAAAGTAAGAAACATTTGAAGATACAAAAGGTATCATTTAAAGTCTAAAAGCGACGAAAAACAGGCAAAGGAGAAAAAACGAAAACACAAATGATTGCAATGGTTAACAAAGCATAGTGCTTGTTAAAAATGAGCAGCACTAGCCCCTTTAAAACAAAATTTGAGCTCATGTGCTCTTGAAGAATATGGTATGCAGTTACTGCTCCATTAGTTACATTCGTCGTGCTATGCCAAAAATCTGGTGATGTCATATCCGTTAATAATTGATGCACGGTGAAAGGTTAGGAGTTGATCACGACTAGCAGCAAATATACGTGCTCCTCTATGACACAAGTATTTCGTGTCGGTTTAACACAGTCATAATGGCGATTATACAAATGTCGAAGTGGTCACAATCAGTCGTTGGTCCTGTAGCTTCTTCTTTAATAGTAATTCGTAGCAGCATGGAAAGTTCACAATAGGAAAATTAAAACTTGCAAAATGCTTTGAGGTGATTGTTCGTTTTGTTTATAATGGTTGAATAACTGACCATCACTGATTAAACTTTGTTTCATCAATATTTAACTTTTTTACATTTCAAATATGCTTATTTATTATTAAAGGGAATTAAAATTAAATCTGCATTACATACCATGTAGCAAGAGAGGTTCCCTTGGACTGGAACAGGGTTAAATTCTACAGATAACACACAAACTAGAAACCATGATTGTATCATTTCTATTTTCATAGTTTTCACAATATGGGGAAATAGAATGTTTTGCGAGTCAATACCTCGAAACATGAATGTTTGCACGAATAAAAATGTCAATTTTTTATATGATTAATCCAACGTAGTAGATAGCATTGTTTAATTAACACGACGGGTGTCACTAGTGGAGCAGAAACTTGCTACCCTTCCGGAGCACCTGAATTCACCCCAAGTTTTTAGTGAGGTTCGTGTTACTCGATCTTTAGTTTTATGTGTA
>MJUT01051141.1:0-32049 GCA_002080005.1 Gigantidas platifrons
TCCTTTTGTCTTGTTTATGACAAATAAATATGTTTAAACCATATGACAGTGCTCATTTGAACAATAATAAACTTCTTTTGAAAATATTTGTTCGGCTATTTGTTAATTGCCAGTGTATTCATTTTTGCATATCAACTTTCTGTTTATGACCCCTGATTTACAACTAAGGAAGGGTAAGCAGTTCATGCTCCACATGTGGTACCCATCGTGTTATTCCTGTTATAAACCCATCGTTAAGTCACGAATGAGGAAAGGACCGGATTTTGATTACGACAGACGGGACATATCATGCATTTCGTAACAGTCAATCAGGTCATGGTGGCGATCGTAAAATATTCGAAGTGATGACTACAACTAAACCACTAGGAACCCCTGGTTTATTATTTCCCTTTTTAGCAAAAACCATCTATCAAGGAAATCATGATATAAACCACAAGCTCTGGTTTAGCTAAGAGTATGTGCTCCATTTGCAGGTGCTGCTGGAATGTTGCTACATATAGATGTAAGGTTAGAAGAGGGAAAATTGAAATCATCTTTTTTGTCGTAAAGCTTCGTTTTTAATTGCCCCTCACTGTCAATTTCGATGTGTAGGTTAAGGTATGAAACTGACCTAGCTGTATCATGCAATCCTTTATTTCAAGCTCAATGGATAGATGCGATCAACAAAATCCCCAATCGTAGAATTATTTAGTGAAAGAATATCATCTATATAGCGGAATGTGAAATTAACGGTTGCGCCTAGTTTATTTTCGTAACTACAAGGCGGGTTCATGGGCGTATTGCTGCAAAACAAATCTAAGCTGACATTTTTATCAAGTAGGGGATTATAAACATTGCATATATGGTGTTTGAAAATAATTTCAGATTATTGTTCAAGACTCAAAATACTTCTTTAGCATGCGCTGAAAAACAGTCGCACAAAATACATACTTATTTAAGTACCATAGCATATCTGCTATATAATTTTTCCATTTGATTTGACAATTTCTGATAAAAAGCATAACAAAATATGGACAACAGACGACAGACACGGTCATGATAATACATCATTTAGCCTTTTTGGGCCAGTTCAGCTAAAAATCAGTTAACTTTCTTGATTTCAATTTTTTCAAACATCATAAAAATATTCAAATATTTCAAACATTTTTTTATATACTTTATAATAAGAAGAATGGTTATGAAGATCAATCTGTTTCATCAATAGATCAATATGTACATGTATAGCATGTTTAGCATTTTACCTTGATCATGGCTTGATGTCCATTTATCATACCCTTAATATATCACCAAGATGATTGAATGCATAACAATGAACTTAGCTCAGTGCAGAGACAGTTAATATTATACTCAGCTACTGAACTAAATCCAATGAAAATGCTGATATATGCTGTATATATATATGCCTACAAAATATATTGTCAAAACATACAAGGACTAAATAAAACTGAAGTTTATTTGACCTCTCTATTAGTACCGGTACTCAAAATCACACAATTACAGGATAAATTCATCATGCTACAATTGTGTTTTATTAAAAAAAAGAATAGAATTAACAGTAGTGTACAATGTAAACATAACCGGATATGTCTTCTAAGAAAAAAAAATAATACCAGTATCAATGCTTAAATTAAATACAATTTTATCAGTGCAATTTAATTATGTAAAGGTTTAATTTACTAAACATGTTTTGGCATAACTAAATCAACTACAATATATTACAAGGAATTAAGCATCTGTCCTAATGGATGTCTCAATAAAAATTTATTTGATCAAAATGTGATATTGTAGCACAACCAGATCACCCACCTTTAATTAAAAATTGGATTTAAATTACAATGTACATAGTAGTTTCATTTCAGTTTTTGGTTTTATGTACAATTTTGTATTAACTGTATGGACCATGAATTTTGTTAGTTAGTAAAAAGACAAACTGGATTTAGAGAATAATTAACTTGTGTCAGACTAGTTTTTGCCCATTGTTTATTTTATCAAATCTGTTATGTGTAAATTAATGTTGATCAAAAAAAATATAAGAAGTTTAAATGTATATGAAATTGAAAGTCATCCTCCCCAGTCTTTTGATAGGTTTATTTTTTTTTGAAAAAAACTCTGAAAAGGGAGGTTATTATCTGATAATACATACATTGAGAATTGGTCCTACGCAAGTATTCAGAATTGACAATATGCCTTTCCAAGCCAAGGTGTTAATAACACTGTTATGGAGATTGTATGTCCATCACTTAAGTAATTCAATTCTATACTAAAAATAACTAATAATAAGTAAAGAAAACAAAGGTAAATTCTAAAAATAAACAGGACCCCAACCCATCAAGATATATTTTGTATAAAGATTCAAACGTTTTTAATGGTTTTCATCATTATAGTCATTACATTGATTATTTCTCTATAGTATAAATTGTGTCCCAAAACTTGCAAAACAAAGGGGGGGGAGGGTCTTATTAACTTGTGCCTGTGCCAAAAACAGATACTGCATCATCAAACATCTCGATCTTTTCAAGAAAAATCACGAAAATGTCGGTATTAACATGATAGAGTTCTAGGCTTAAGTATTTTATTTTGATTCTCCATGTGCATTCTTCAAGTTCGGTACGACCCCCCCTTTTTTTTTGTGCTTCAGGAGATTATCAATTTAAAACTAAGATTTACCTCTCAGCATCATTTGTCTTCAACTGACGATGGGTACATGTTCCTTTTTTGTGAAATTCTGCTATATAAGTATCATATTGATGGTAAATATGTGCGTGTATCATTCTCGTATAATTTGTCAACAAACAAGCTTTTTGGCGATGGCGATTTCCAAATATGGGCATTGAAGGGGTGGAGCTTAGCAAGACTGACAAGTGCAAAAAATCATATATTACAATCGACGGATTCAAAATAATGATATATTCACAATCTGGATAGTCAATAGATATATTTGTTAATCTTACTGTCACAAAACGAACAAGGAATAAGTGTATTAGATCTGCAGAAACACGTTTTTCCTTCGGACAGTTTACCCACAAAGAGTACGTTTCCATGGATGCAACGTCACGACATAAACTATTACAAAGGGGAGCAACTCGTATGAAACAAACCGACGTGAAACAGCCTTAACACACCCGCGTAGGTTAATACGAAATAATATATACGTCTGAAAATTAAACCAAACAGTGTTAGAATTATATTTTTGAGATGTCAAAGTTTTGTTCTTCCCTCTACGGGATTTGAACTCTCACCATTGATACACTGCTGCAGCACCAATCCCTTAGCCTTATGTCCAGCGCCCTAGACTACTCAACCACATATTATATATAGATAAACGTCTAAAATGGTTTGTAAAACAACACCAAGTACACAAAACAAAGTGATAAAGAATTAAACACTTCGTTGAATGACAAACTTTTCGTCCCACCGAGGGACTTTATCAATGTCTATTTAAATAAAGTTTCGAACCAATATGGCGTCTTAATTCCCGCACATGGACCGTCAAAATTTTTTTTTTTTTAAATTAATCAAAAAATTGCTAGAATTGGATTTTTGAGCTGTCAAATTTTGTTTCTTCCCTCGACGGGATTTGAACTCACACCATTGATACACTGCAGCACCAATCACATAGCCTTACGTCCAGCGCCCTAGATCACTCGGCCACATCCGCTCCATAAAAATGGAGCTTCAATATTCGAAGTGGTACCTTGTCTCGTAAGGAAAATCTAGAGATAGACATAAGACATGTGACTAAGCGTGTGTAGATAGTACATATATACTTAATATTATAATTTGACAGCAATCTAACTCAGCAATTATTAATAAATTGTATAGGATAATGAAAAATTCATCATACAGTCACAGGAAATAAAGTATATTATACAAACGTCTAAGCAAGTGACAACCATACAATATATCTGTCCCACTGGATCTCAAAGTTATTTGTGATACTAGGTTAATACGAAATAATATATACGTCTGAAAATTAAACCAAACAGTGTTAGAATTATACTTTTGAGATGTCAAAGTTTTGTTCTTCCCTCGACGGAATTTGAACTCTCACCATTGATACGCTGCTGCAGCACCAATCCCTTAGCCTTATGTCCAGCGCCCTAGACTACTCAACCACATATTATATATAGATAAACGTCTAAAATGGTTTGTAAAACAACACCAAGTACACAAAACAAAGTGATAAAGAATTAAACACTTCGTTGAATGACAAACTTTTCGTCCCACCGAGGGACTTTATCAATGTCTATTTAAATAAAGTTTCGAACCAATATGGCGTCTTAATTCCCGCACATGGACCGTCAAAAACTTTTTTAAATTAATCAACAAATTGCTAGAATTAGATTTTTGAGCTGTCAAATTTTGTTTCTTCCCTCGACGGGATTTGAACTCACACCATTGATACACTGCAGCACCAATCACATAGCCTTACGTCCACCGCCCTAGATCAGTCGGCCACATCCGCTCCATAAAAATGGAGCTTCAATAGTCGAAGTGGTACCTTGTCTCGTAAGGAAAATCTAGAGATAGACATAAGACATGTGTCTAAGCGTGTGTAGATAGTACATATATACTTAATATTATAATTTGACAGCAATCTAACTCAGCAAATTTTTATATATCTGTATTCTCTTAAACCATTGTGATGACATAGGTATAACATGACATTATCGACCTTCGAGAGATGGATATATCTGATATATACTTAAATAGACGGTTATCAAGAAGGAAGTCAAATAATTTTGAATGGAATCTATTGGCGGGCAATGTCGTAGTCACGATTCACAGTAAACAAAAAACAACAAAACGAATCATAAAATTCTTAAACATTGTCTATGTTCAATATTTATGGGGGTAGTGATCGTCTTGTTTGAAAATAACGTTCTGAAAATTTATCTGTAGGATTTATAATTTAACTATCATATTAAAGTCAATTATGCTTAGCTATGTCATTATTTCATATCGCCCCTAAAACAAATTGTTGGAAGCATATGAACAAAAAATACATGACATACATGTATCATAGGTAACAGCGCCTCTCACGATAGTTACTTCCGTATTTCATGTGTCGTCTGTTCACAAAATGCCATCACAGAAAATGTTACCATTAATATTTAAGGGGAAAATGATGCCTTTACAATTCACGTGGGTAAGTGAGTGAGTTATTGTTGTTTAACGCCAACTCAGCCATTTATGCAGCCAAATCATGTCGACACGAAGCTAAATTTCAATACCATTAGGACAAATTATCCTGATTCTGATCCAACAGTCTTTGCTTTTTCTTCTTAATGCTGCGTGCTTATCTGATAAGCAGCAAATCCCAATTTTGAGCTTTGGCGATAACAGAATCTCAAAAATCCTCTGACCATCGGATTGGCTGAACCTATAACAATTGAGGACTTATTTTGATAGCACTGTTTTTGCGCTTCCATAAAGTACGGAAGGGTTTTGGTGCCATTTCCCCTCTTTTTCTGTTGCTTCAAAATGTAAACTTTAATATTGATAATTCCAACTTTATTTTTGGTAATACCAACCTTAATGTTGGTGATTTCAACTTTATTCTTGGTAATACCAACTTTAATCTGGTACAATCTACGTCAGGTACAATCTACGCTCAACGCCAAAATTTATGAAAGCCGAGTAACACAGTCTAAACAGAACATCCAACTAATAATGATAATGTAAACAAAGAAATCATTTGAATGAAAATTGCTTTTGATGTCTTTATATTATAGGAAAACTGCTAGTGCTACAAAAGCTGTTAACATAAATAGTTATGTTATTTATCTATTGGATAGAAATACAAATTATTAAAACCTTTAGTAGCTCATTGCTTAAATATTTAATAATTTAATAATCATGTATTGATTGTATTGATTGTCAACTTTATCTTACTTATTTTTGATGATACATGATATATGATATATGTTTTTTTCAATGTTACACTAGGGTCACTAGGATTTAAATTTGATTTGAATTTTAATTAGCGTAGATCACAATACCAGATTTAATGTAAGTAAGCCAAAAAAATATCCATGACGTATTATATTCAATATGTGTTAAATGTTGTTTAAATAAGAAGGGATTAATTTTGATCATATCTAATAAAGTATGAATTTGATTTGGAATGTTACACTAGGGTCACTTGGATTTAAATTTGATTTGAACTTTAATTAACGTAGATCACAATACCAGATTTCTGATAAAGTATGAATTGGATTTGGCTTTTTATTTATTCAAATATTTTTTTTTAATATGTTGAGAATATTTGTGGTTAATCATTCAAATGGTATTTAATATTCAATGTGAGTAGAGGGGATAAGTAAGATAAATAAGAAAATGATATTGTTTTATTATAACTACTAAGTCATGAATTAGATAAAGCTTTTATGTTAGAACCGTCGTGGTCATGATCGTATGGTTGTGTAATCGGTGCATATCACCACTAACGTCTTGAGTTCGAAACCCACTCAGGCGAGGTATATACTCGATACAACATTATGTGATAAAGCTTGTTAGTGACTTGTGACAGGTCAGTAGTTTTCTCGGGATACTCCTGCTTCCTTCACCAATAAAACTGACAACCACGATATAACTGAAATATTGTTGAAAGTGGCTTTAAACACTATAACCATAACCCCTAATACCTTCATATATATAATAAATATAATATATATCGTAGTAAGCATACCGATTAATACTCAGAGTTAAAGAGTCTTCTTTTATTTTTGAATTAACCCCTAACACCTTCATTCAAAGTATATATACTGAAGGGAAAAAGAAACGGAGGGTCAACATTTTAGGTGATTTAATATTATTTATTCGAAAGTTTTTTTCAATATTAATATATAAGGATAAAAACACAAATTTAATCAACAAGTTTTTAAAATTTCATTAGATTTTGATGAATAATTCATGAGTAATTGAAACCAATTTAGCAGTATCCCCCAATATGTTAAAGTGAAATCGATTAACTCGTCAATATCTCGTATGTCCCCCCCCCCTCGCACATCTGATTCTCCTGTGCATGGAGTTCATCAGAACATTTATCCTTCTCATGGGGATAGTATCCCACTCTTCCAAAAAGGCAGCCCTTAATTGGTGGAGAGTAGCGGGGACATTCCGACGCCCCCTTACTCTCCTGTCCATTTCGTTCCACAATTGTTCGATTGGGGACAAATCTGGACTGTGCGGAGGCCAATCGAGTGGGTTAATGCTAAGATTGGCCAGAAAATCTTGACAAACTCTGGCTACATGGGGCCGGGCGTTATCCTGCTGGAAAATTGTGTGATGTTGTTGCACAAATGGAACTGCAACCGGCCGGAGGATTTCATCCCTATATTTCACGCCTGTTAATTGACCGGCTATCACAATCAACGGCGACTTTAACCCGTGAAATATCCCTCCCCAGACAATAATCGAGCCACCCCAAACCTATCCTTCTCAAGAACACAAGCGTCGGCGAAGCGTTCCCCACGACGTCGGTATACACGACATCGACCGTCCGGACGAAAAAGAGTGAACCGCGACTCATCTGTGAAAAAGACTCGTCTCCATTGCCTCATTGGAAATTGGAAGGGACCATGTACCGTCAACCAAGCCATGGGACGCGCGCAACGTGCACGAGTGAGAGGAAAACCAATGTAAGGTCGACGAACTAGCAGACCAAACTCGCGCAATCGGTTCCTCACAGTTTTGGGTGAATGTGGCGATTATGATTGCCTACCATAGTTAAAGCGGTTTCAGTGGCAATAACGTGGCAATTACGCAGGATGGCAAGACGAATAGCCATGTCTTGACGTGGCGTCGTTACGCGCGGACGCCCCAGTCGCGGATGGTCGGCAACCCTTCCAGTATCTCTCAGACGACGGACAAGACGCTCTATGATGGAAACATTCACACCAAATTGCAAAGCAACTTGTTGTTGCTTTTGACCTTGCATTAGCAATGCAATAGCCTGACCCCTCTGAACTTCCGTCAGCCGTGGCATGAATACAAGAGATTCAAATTAACTTTAAATAGTGGAAAGCGATGTGTATACCTCAAGAGTATAAAGTGGTATAACATGATGTGTTGACGAACTTGATATCATTATTCTGCACGTGTTATTTCCTTTTTATCACTTTCTCTATGTCACATGATACCTTTCACGGTTGAGTAACTTTAGACACCGATTTAAGTGCACACTGACCAAGCAACTCTTCTGCCCAGTTTTCGTAATTTTACGCCACGCAGTTAAAAAATTAGAACATATTATGTTACCCTGCGTTTCTTTGTCCCTTCAGTATATATATATATTATAAATATACTATGTATGGCAGTAATCATATCGATTAATACTCGAGTTAAAGAGTCTTCTTTTATTTTTTTTTAATTAAGTGCAAAAATGTCTAATGTTTACTTCATGTTCATAGTAAACGGCATATCAACTGAATAAACGTATGTACCTTTATACTTTTGTCAAACACAGTATATATTCATGACTCTCCGAGGTTCATTGTAACAATACAGAGGTTTTTCTCCCTCAAGCACATGTAACATTAAGAAAGCGATGTTGCTCATTCCGTTTACCCCTCTTGGTTTTCATGCATAAACAAGTTTTAATTTGAGAGTACGGGATGAATGTTATTCCAGAAAGAAAAGTTTGAAGATACCAAAGGAGTAATCGAAAACCGCACATCGCTGAAGGCAAAACAATACAATCGGGGGAGAACGCATGTGCTCGGAGGGGTCAGCAGTTCCTGCTCCACTACTGGCAGACGTCATATTACTGTTTAACGACAACAACGTCATCTGACAAGGAAACCGTGTTGTACACCAGTAGACGTAAATAAATACAAATGAACAAATGAACATAAATTAAACATGAAACCCTACAACACAAAATGGGGTATTGACGAACCACACCGTGTGCACTAAATTATATACCTATGTTTTTATTGATATACAGTGATAACATATTGTTAACAATATGGATTAGAGTTATGGTGTTGGACGCCTCTTTCAACAATATTTCAGCTATATCGTGGCGGTCAGTTGTATTGGTGGAGGAAACCAGAGTACCCAGAGAAAACCACCGATCTGTCGCAAGTCACTGACAGATCTTATCAAGATAATATTGGAAGCTAACATATTCTATATTCTGGATTAACAGGCCCTTACATGTTGATCTCTAAAGCAATTACATTATACAAGTGTAAAAACAAAAGCAGCTATAATATAATCATTAAAAAGAAGATGATAACCACAGGCTGACCAGTCTTAATAATCAATTGACGGTCTAAAAAAAAAGAATAAACAATGCAGTTTACATATTAGCTACATGTATTCTACCATAATCAACCTGTTATTCAATGGGTGCCCATAGTGAACCAGAAACTGCCTATCCTTCCAGAGTACATGGGTCCAAAAAGTAACCAAATTGTAGAATAAAATGATTTCATACTACAGTCTAGGTGTAATTTCCATTGTGATACATAAAAAAAACATGTAACAGAATTCCAAACATTGGTAATGACTAAATTCAAATATTGCTGAACCAGAATGTGTGAGTACCCTGAGAAAACCACCGACATGTCGCAACCCACCGACAAATTTTATCACATTATATCGTATCGAGTACACATCGTCTGAGTGGGATTCGAACTCACAACGTTAGAGGTGATAGGTACAGATTGCAGATGTAGTTGTAAATCCAATTACCATGCGATCACGCACGACCATGACTGTCCCTAAAACAATATGGAATATAGGTATTGATAGTCATGTGTTAATATGTAGCATTGTTTACCTCTAGGGAACTGTCTAAAACGCGGCTCAGGAACCTAACCTAGATATGGTGAATTTAGATCTTTTAGTTTTAGCAGTATTGGTGTTTGTTGGACAATCAACCGCATGTGGTATGCATAACTAAATGAACTCAAAAGTACCCCTAATTAGAGTACAATGTATATATATATTCTTGCAACATAAATGACCTTGTTTTCTTTGATTTAAATTATGGATTATACAGCTTAGAAAATGTCTTTATATAAAACTATAGTTTAATAATTTAATTTTATTTGAATAATGCAATCTGATTAGCTGATCCATCTGGAGAAAATTTGTGTTATACTTGATAACCTCGGTTGTTATTGTGACGTCAACAACATATTCATTCGGCAACGACAAAATCCAACAGTCACATGAAATAATAGTAAATGAAATCGAGGAATCATTAACTTTTGTTGTAAAAATTAAATCATAAGGAATATTCCAAAACTTGTTGACAAGTTTATAAGCGTATACTGTCCCAAACCAGGTTATATCGCATAACCTATTCAGAAATTTCAAATATTCCTTAATTATCTGTGATTGTTATGATACTATGCTCAGTTAGCCAGCCATTACATCTTTGTTGAACCCGAAAAATGCAAATTTGTCGGGCTTATGCCATGACACAACATGCAGGTCTGAATGTTGAACTATAGCTTAAATTCTGTATCAAATGTCAATCATTTGTTGTATGCTACGAAACATATACATCACGTGTCCTACTCATGAACTTATGTAAAGAAGCTCGCCTCGAGTGTAGTAGATCATGGATTCAAACCTCAGTCGGGTCAAACCATAAACAATAAAATGGACATTGTCTGACTCTCCGCTAATCACACAGCTTTAAGAAGTAAGAGGAAATACTGGTTGGGCCAGAATGAGGCTAAGCAGCAAATACCAATTTTATAGTCTGGTGTCACTCGACCTGGTCTCAAACCCTCGATCTGCCACATAAGAAGCGAGCATGCTATCCATAACACCAGCGATGCGGTTGAATTGCTAATTAATTTATATTCCCTAGATGCCATAATTACGTAACTTATATCATGAGTAATACAAGAGGGTGGTGGGGGAGGGGATAGGGTACTGAGGGGTCTGTAGCATATGTTAATGAACTAAAACAAAATATACATAAACATTAAAATATTAAATCATAAAAAAAATGTTCATTTACTATGCAGACAAATGAAATTATGTTTGGGACCTAAACAATGATATTGAGAAAGGTCGATGTCATCATACAGCTTGGTAGCATTTAGTGCGATCTAGTCGTAAATGCGGGATCCGTAGCATATGTTAGTTTTCTACTATCTTGGCGAGTGACTGTCCTCCTCATTATCATAATAGTAAATTATATCGTTCCCCAAATGCTTTCCATATATCACTAGTGTAAATTAACGATAGAGGAAACAGAAGGGCCAATAAAGAATATATCTCCCATGTAATTATCCATACAATGGTGAAAAAAACCAAACAAAAATGCTTAATATTGATAAACAGTCATTTAAAGGAACATTTAATCACTTTTCAGCACTTAATTGACAAAGTGGTATGGGTTGAATTTTGCCTTATGTGTATATTAATGGCATCATCGGTATCTCATGGCTGACTCTACTCCCATACTTCCCACTCATTTCTGGAGAATTTCAGTGATCAGTCGTGGGTTAACGACAATTTATTAAGGGTAATGTATCAATACACACTATTTCAGTCAATATCGATTGCACTTTCGGGTTTCTCTAATATTATGCTAAAACTATACACAAAGAAAAATGTTAAGCACCTCCTGATGTATTAAAACATAATAAGTTACACTAAGTTTAGATTCTAATATTTATATTGATTATAGCAAGAACAATGTTCCATTAAAAAGATGTGCTCACACAGGTGTGACCATTTTGTCTAATATCGACTAGTCATGCACGTGAACCATGCCTCTCACGCATTGCTCAAAATTCAGTATGTTCATGCTTCGAATTTGGGTATTTAAGTCCGGTGTTTTAAAATTTATTCATTCTCAGTAAGCATGGTACGAAGGCGAATATCAGAAGCAGAAAGATCGCAAATAATAGGCATGCATACAACAGGGATGTCCTTCAAAGCTATTGGACGTCAGATGGGCTACCACTATACTGTAGTCAGCCGATTGGTGAAAAAACACACACAAATCAACAATGTGAAAGACTTGCCAAGATCCGGCAGACCACGGGTAACATCTGATCGTGACTGTTATGAATCTATTCATTCATGTTTATTAACTTTATAATCCAATTTCAGCCGTGAAATTGCCAAAACATCAGTTTCCTTTTATTTACTAAAAGTTCGCAAAAGTATGTCAATAACTTTCTTGTTTTCCCCGATGTTTCCAACTGTCAGACCATTAGCAACATGTTCTTACCTGTTTATATAATTAGTAATTCCGTTCTATGATAATAATGTATGCTTAAACACTTGAAATTGCCGCTGTTTATAATTGCTTTCATTTCTTTGATGTCAATGACCTTGATTTGGACAGGAAGTATTTTATGCGCATGAATTTCCTGCGGATTTCACTGTATAAAACGTGCCGGTATATAAATAGGTTTTGTGGAGTAATTTGTCAGTTCGTATTTGAATCAGCTGATTGCAAGTAGGCAAACACTGCTTAATCATACACATTGACACTTGTCCTCTATATTGTATCCATTCATATCTTATTTAATATAACTATTGCATTTACAACAACTGCTTCTCATTTACTACCAATTGAGGCCATATTTTTGTGATTGAGTGAGATTTCCAAGAATTGGATATTTCTACCTGAGACAAACAACTATTTCACTGGTGGCAGCGTACTAGATTTTCTTTCTTAATAAAATTGCATTGAACCTACATATTTATTATTGCTATATGCTCGGTAGTGATTGATCTTTATACATTTAAGTGCCCTTATTATTATCATAAAAAATACACATAAAAAGGGATACTGCAACGAAGAATGAACTCAAAGGTAGAACAACAGTTGGTGAGAAATTATATTTAAGATATTTTCCCATTAATCTTTAAATTCGATTAAAATTCATTTCAACAAAGGATAAATTATAATCCAAGTTGAAAATTCCAAATAAATTCCATTAAAATATATTTCTACAAAGGATAAATTCTAATCCAAGTTGAAAATTTCATACAAATTCCATTAAAATACATTTCAACAAAGGATAAATTCTAATCCAAGTTGAACATTTCACATAAATTCCATGTAAGTATATTTCAACAAAGGATAAATCTTAACCCCAGTTGAAAAAAATCATATAAATTGCATTAAATACATTTCAAGAAAGGATAAAATCTTAATCCAAGTTTAAAATTCTGTCCATTTACCCATTACAACAAGGATAAAAATAAATCTAAGTTGTAAATATTTTTTCCCCAAATATTCAACAAGGATAAATAGTAATCTAAGTTGAATAGCTATGCAAATAAGGCCATTATAAGTTCAGGTTTTATTCAACAAGGATACATCTTAATCCAAGTCGAATATATATATTTTTTCCAATTAGATAACCAATAAAAATACAGCATATCAACAAGGATAAAACAAATCAAAGTTGAAAAGGTAGATAACTCAGATTATAGTCAGCAAGGATAAATAATTTAATCTAAGCTGAATATATAAATATAAATTCTTAGTAAAGTTCTTGATTCTTCTGTTATCAGATTAATAAGATGAATTATAATTGAAGGAATAGACAATTTTTACAGGGTGGGGAGGAATCAGTAAGATTTCCAGTCAGTGCTTTGCCTAAATGTACTAGTAGCATAGGAATGCCCAATTATATTGGGAATTACAATATGTATTCATCAGGAGGGCCACATACTAGTTTTTATGAGTCTTCAGGTCCAAAGAGTTCATCATATCAAAATCCCAATATTCAAATCAGTCAGAATCCCAATTCATTCCATAGTACATGGGAGATACATCATAGTTCAGTCAACACCCCAATTTCAATGATTCAGAAAAGGGATATTAGTACTACTGAAGGGGAGATAACCCCGAATTTGGTAAATGTCGATACCACAATTTCAATGAATCAGAATAGGCATATTAGTACAACTCAAGGGGAGATAACTCAGAATTTGATTAATATTCCTAGTTCATTTGAGGCTCCTTATTCAGTGGAAACAAGTAGGAATCCATTTTTAGATCATTTTCATCTAACCCCTACTCAGTCCATTAGTGGCGGTGCACTATATACCCAAAGTGAAGATGAGAACCAATTGATATTGAGGTTAAAACAAGAGAATAATGCCCTCAAAGATGAGAACCAGTCATTGAGGTACAGTTCTTCATATGTTACCAATAGTGACAGAGATCAGAGATTAGGGACACTGAAGCTAGAATTAAGCCAGTTAGAAGGCGAGAAATCACCCATGAACACAACAAACTTGACCATAAATTGTACACCACCATCTGTAATGGCGCATCCCACTTCGTTTTAACAAAACTTACCAGTAGTTCCACCAAGAATGAACTTAACTTCAATTCCACAGAATAGCAGAGACGTTTTTCAAACTTCAAGACCAAATGCATCCTTCGACTCATCCAAAAATTATGGACGACGAACTAGAGTACCATGCTACAACGGTAAAGAACCTTGGTCAGCCAATCAGATGCAATTTGAACTTATATCAGAGCACAATAACTGGACTGCATCGGTGAAAGCCATCGAATTATTGACAGCACTAAGAGATGACGCAATGGTATACGCATCATTCCTACCGTCAGATGTGAAATCTTCCTTTTCATCATTATGCGCAGCAATGGCAAGTAGATTTGGGGACTATGGTTATCCTGAAACCCACAGACAAGAACTCCATACACTGAAGAAGCTATCAAGAGAGACGATTCAAGAGTATGCATCCAGAGTAGAGATGTTAGTACCAAAATATTTTCCATCCATAGATACAGCTACACGTGGACAAACGGAACATATCAAAATTTTAAAGATTATCAATCAGTAACAAATAACATATATAATACATGGTAAATACAATGCATGCTTATTTTGACAAAATTAAATAAATAAATGAGATGCTAGCAAGTTTTTTATAAAGCATGATATTTTGATATATAGATTATTATTACAAAACAATATTCAGCAGAAGTCACGTTTTTGAGAGAACGGAAGCGTTTCCAAAAATTTTTCAATGGAACCATTTTAAGGTGATTTCAAACAATAGTTTTCGTCATTCATGATGACGCCGCTGTCATTTAGATTGTCTATTTCTAATTTCATATCCAACATTGTATGCTTCTGGTCTACATCGGAATCAATAGTGTCGACAGTTTTGTTGTTCATAGTTATTATCCTCTTCTGAATACATTTCCCTACAACTACAAAATTATTATAATAATTTATTATTTTTTCGCTAAATGTGAGCGGTATTTAAATTATATTCAATACACACAATAAACTATATAAGTAAAGATGAGGTCTGTCTGGTCCAATAAACTGATGCTTTAGTTGCTGGGTACCAGCACCATAACAATGTAATTTCAACATTTGAAATAGTTGAAAAGAATATTGAAATGACGTTGCGTGCCTGTTGTGATGAGGAAGAGGGGAGATAGTGAATAGTATCTAAAATTACTCATTAATGCTATAAGTTGCAACTATTACGTAAATTGAAGAAGGACATATCACACAATGGCCAAAAGAAAAAATACAAAAGAACAAACAACGCTCCACAAAACACTACACAGAAAACTAAAGATCGAGCAACACGAACCTCACTGAAAAACGGGGATAAACACTGCTAATACATCATAGACAGAGGAAACTACATCGGTATAATGGTTAACATACTCATTAGATCATGGCTTTGAGGTCGGCGCAAACAAAAGACAATACTATTTGTATTAATGCTTCTCCTAAGATACTTCAGCATTAAGGAAAAACAGCAAACACCGACAGGATAATGTACCCGAGTGCGCTGATATGTGTCACACGGACTGTTACTTTAGCACTTTAAACGTAAGCGTGTTGGTCTAATGCAAAGTGGACATCATCATCATGTATTGTGACTTAATCACGAAATGACATAGCTGAAAATTGCACATTTGGCTATAATCAATCACTCAGTCATCCATAGACGGAAGTACGAAGTATGCACAATAATGGCAAAAATATCGCCTAGTTTATGGCCTATTTAGCTAAAAAGTAGTTAAAAAATATTTCCTTACTTTTGTAGACTATAACCCCTCCAATAAGAAGAAGACATACTAGTACTAAAACAGACAAAGCGACAGCCCATGTATACTTTAAAATGTATATGGTGTGTGCTTCTGTTGTTGTGCTGATGTATCCATTCGTATATGTATTCTTTAAAATGTCTGTGGTGTGTGCTTCTGCTGTTGTGCTGATGTATCCATTCGTATTGCCACCATCTGCAATAAACAATATTTCTTTAAAATTAGTCACAAAATTGATTGTTATTGGCATATACATATCTATATATTTTTGTAATATCTAATGTATTTAATTAAGTTAATGTTAATTTACACAAATACAATAATTATTGTTATTGGTTATATTGCATCATGGGTATCATTCTATTTTCGTACATCAACATTTCAAAATGTGTTATATCAATGGTCAGTGTCCTATGTATACAGAGATACGATGGGGAATTGAAAACTAACGTCATTTCAAGTATATCGCATTGGTTACTATTAAGAACTTAAATTTCCTCGTACATTTTGTATGTCTAGATCACCCCCGGTTAGGTGAGTGCGTGT
This sequence comes from Gigantidas platifrons, assembly GCA_002080005.1. Classification (NCBI taxonomy): domain Eukaryota; kingdom Metazoa; phylum Mollusca; class Bivalvia; order Mytilida; family Modiolidae; genus Gigantidas; species Gigantidas platifrons. The sequence continues at coordinate 16,592 of MJUT01051141.1, forward strand.
TTCTCATCTTCTTAATTTTTAGTGTTATGTCTCTTATGTTGTTTGTCTTTGTACTGTGTCATGTGTATACAATGTTGTGAGTGTCGTAATTGTTCATTTTTGATCACCCCTTCTGTTTTCTCCTGCGTTTATTTAGAATAAGGTACTTTAGTGTTTTATTATAATCGTTCATTCTTCATTACCCCCTTCTGTTTTCTCTAGCGTTTATTTAGTATAAGGTGCCCTAGTGTTTTATTATAATTGTCCATTCTTGATCACCCCTTCAGTTTTCTCCAGCGTTTATTTAGTATAAGGTGCTTTAGTGTTTTATTACAATTGTCCATTCGTGATCACCCCTTCTGTTTTCTCCAGCGTTTATTTAGTATAAGGTGCCCTAGTGTTTTATTATAATTGTTCATGTTTTAACGATGTTATTTTATTTATTTACGCATAATGGTGTTGAACACGATTTCCATATCAGATGATGGTCATATAGTTTAACAGTAACACGATGGGTGCCACTAGTAGAGCAGGAACTGCCAACCAAAGCATCAAAGTTCACCACGTGGTTTTTGGTAAGGTTCCTCAATCTTTAGTTTTCTAGATCCTTTTGTCCTTTTTTACATTCGGACATTGTGTTGTCTGTCATTTTTCATTCGGCCATTGTATTGTCTGTCCTTCTTCGATTGATGGCTTTTGAATACACTTTGGTATCTTCAAGATTTTTAATGAACTAATTTTATTTTCTAAGCAAATATCATGTAGTTGATAGATGTTATTTTCAAATAATATTTTAAGAAGCATGCTTGTTTTGATATTCATGATTGCCCCTTTAGTATCTTCAAGCTTTTCTTAATATAATTTATGTTTACTTTTCTACATTGTTTACATTTTTATGTTTCAGCAATGTTGTAAATACTATACAGTACAAACTGAACTCGATATAACATGATGCGATACAATCTTTCATATTACGGACGGACAGACGGACGGTGGTTTCTCTATTTACTCCTATATCCTCCAACAATAACAATGACCACCACGATTTAATCGAAATTTTCGGAAGACAAACGTTTTACAGCAACGATTAAAATGATATACCTGTGCAGTTCCGTATTGGCTCTTCGGAGGTGGTGACAATTTTATATTCATTTCCAATATAACAAAACAATGTTGGTTTCTTGCCGCAGTCGTCAGCTACAATGTTAAAGCTTGCTTCATAATTACGTCACTTTTCACAGATGATAAAATTAAGTTATCAAATAACGTTCGCTCCTGAAAAATATGAAAAAATAAAAGCTTGATAAACGTGACAATATACATTTTATATATATATATATATATATGTAGAGTTCACAATTGTAAATTTTCCGGTCTTGGGTAGCCTCTCTTTCATTGTGCTAACAGAATTCTGGAGTCTGTTATCTCTATTGCTTAAGACTCTTTAACAGTAATATTTAAAAAAAAATAATACCCCACTGTCGCTATGGATACAATTGTTTATTAAATTATTCTAAGTTAAAACTATAATTTTGTCATTAAATAAGAAAATGTAAGTTCTTTATAACGAATTTGTTGTTCCATGGGGCATTCAAGGAAGTGGTTGTTATTTAGCATCAAGTGAGCAACATTTTAGTCATATCATGGCGAGAACAAGTTACATTTCTATGAGGTGAAATGTACTAGACCAACACGCTGAGTTAGATTTTTATAATGTTAGCACGCTGGAACGTCAATCGCTCCAGAGGTATACATTATCTTAATACTGATCCAATGAGCCTTTCTTCATACTCCTTAATTGTGCGTGCTTAGAGGAGAAACAGCAAATGTCTTTGGTTTGACCCGACTCGGGCTTGAACACACTATCTACCCCACTCGTGTTGAGCACGCTAACAATTACAATTTTGATGCGGCATTCGTGAGTCACAACTGATTGCAGGTATTTGACAACCTATGCAACTCTTACTGACTTTCAGAATTTAGAATTTGTGTGAGAGACCAAATGTTATCCATGTGTTGTTCTGACTTGGTTTAGAAGATAACCGAGGATGAAAGCAGGTGCTCCGGAAAGGTAAGCAGTTCCTGCTCTACCTGTGTCACCCTTCATGTTACTCCTACACTAACATTTGTTTGTTTTGTTGTTCATTATTTAATGGGATTGTCTCTTAACTAAAATATTTCTATTTTTAGTACTCTGCAGTTTTCTTTGCTCAATCCACACTAGCCACAAAAATGCGCCGTTATATCATGGCAATTAAGTGTATTAATCTAGTTTTAGTGGAATCTCTCCGAGAGTTGTTACTTACTTGAAATATAAAACTTGTACCTCCAATGTCATTTATTTTTTCTTATCCCAATGGCGAGTGATAACTCTGGACGCGGATATACTCGTTCAACCTGTATGTAAATTAAGAGTGTTTCATTGGATTGTTGAATAAGTGTGACCACTCTTAACGGAGGGACTGCAATGAAAAAACAAATACATAACTATACTTCCTAAAAGCAACCCAAAAGTGACCGGAAGTCAACTGTGAAAGGCGCGATATCGCTGACAACTGAAACAGTGGGATCTCATTTAACCCTGCCACAGTTGTGTACGTGTCCAAAGCCAGCACCATGATTTCCATCGGCAAGTTATGGTATTTTTGTTTTCAATGATTTGAAGTGAGGGCTGAATGTTCGCTTTGTTGATATTAGTGGAATTGATGGTCATCGCTGTTGATAATTTCTTTCCACAATATTCAATTTATGCACCGAATAGTTACTACTAAATGTATATTATATAAAATATGCAGCAATAGAAGTATGTGCATTTCTTATTGGTTAGAATCTTTCGTAGTGTTCTTTTGTGAGATGAAGAACTACAGAAGCATTATCTGGGACATCCTTACGCTTTATAGACAATATTTGTGCAGTGTCATAACATATCAAGTTATGTGTATGTAGTTTGATAATTGAGATAAAGGGGGGCATTTCCCCAGTTTTCCGCCAAATACAAATAAACTTTATATTTTAAGACACTGCATTAATTAGTTGGTCTTGCTGAAAAATCATATTTATTCATCGACGTTTATATTTCGAATTAAATAGTAAAATTATATAGTTATTCCATAATTGCCCCTTTTGATATTATCTGTCAACAGGAAGTGAACTGAATTTACAACTAGGTTCCCTCAGCTCAACAGGTAACATGTAACAAGGGTACCAGAAAAAGCTATATTTCGTTCAGTGACAGTATAACAAAAGTTATACAGTCAATACAATTTACCTGCTCAAATAGAATTAGTGCAGGGTAAAATAAGATTAATGAATACAAATGATGTAAGCGAGCGATACAACGTCATTTTCAATTATTTACGTTGAGCAAAAATAATCAATCAATGTTAAAATATGATGGATTTGTGAATAATATGTGAATGATAGTTGAATTAACTTGAAATGGGTCGTTGTGGTCGCGATCGTATGATAGTTGGATTTACAACTACCAGTGCAATCAGTGTATATCACCAACGTTGTGAGTTCGAATCCCGATCATGACGAGGTGTACTCGATACAATATTATATGATAAGCTTTGTCAGTAACTGGCGACCGGTCGATGGTTTTACTCCATCCACACAACTACTGTAACTTGGTTTCTCATTATTGGCATAACAACAGCAATGACAATTGTTGACGATCAGTTATTGCAGAAACAATCTAAAGTAAACCCAGTATAATATCAAATGTACTAATCAATATCTTACCTATGAAGTCGTCATCATTTAGACCAAGAGGTTTTGTGTAGGACTTAAAACCACATGAACATGTATAGTTAATGTTGATATCTGACTCAGTATAGTTTTTAATAACTAGAGAAAACTCAGTGGATGCACGGCACGTTCGTTCTATCCTCATATTTTGTGACATCTCGAGAAGGTTTATTGTAAAGCAATAGATAGTCATTGTGACCACCGTACCATTGACGAACCGGGCATTTAACTCTGTCTGTCAACACATGCCTTGTTATGCATGTTAATATGATATTGTCTCCATACATTACAGGTTTGTTTGACACAGTCCAATAAACTAAAAAAAATACAAAAATATACAAGCTGTGAATTTACGATTATTATTCTGTTATAAAAAATAAATTGACTATAATTTTATTTTCCTACACATCAATATACCATCCTATTAATAGGTTAATGAATTTGATCTAAAACAAGCTATGCAAAGTGATTTTGAATTTTATAACGAAAGCTTTGTAACAGTTCCGTAGCCAGTTGAGGACGTCCGTGAATTGTGAGTAAAGAGTTATCGAAAACAAATACAGTAATAGATGCATAAAATATTAAAAAATAATTTGAAAAGCACACATAATTGTTCAAAAACATTGCTGGTAAAGAAATAAAACCAGTTGACAGCCTCCCAAAATCGGCGAATGTACCATTCCATAAACGTGTTGCAATCATTGTTCGCTACATTCGTAAAACTTCAGCCATATCTGATCTCAGCTATTTAGGTTCTGTCGTTTTCTTTCTTATTTGGCTATAAAGGTTGACAGACACGCGTTGTGTGCACAAAATTAAATATCTATGTGTTTTTACTTTTCATTGTATTTCCCCAATTTTGCACGATATTCTAGATATATTTTCAACTCCTGTACAGTGGCTTGCGACAGATTATTGGAATTCTACACGTACTACATTTTCCTGCATCAACAAATATACCGCTACACTATAGCTGAAACATTGTTGAATTTGGTTTAGATTCCCGTATAAGTATATATCCACTCAAAATTTAAAGCTCGGGCTTTTGCGAGAGCGCCACAATTTGAATATTTAACTATCGAATGTAATCCACAGGTCGCAGAAGGAGAATCTGCTTCTTCTATTACCAAAGCTTCCAAAGTTTCTAATTTCGTCGATAATGACGTCGAAATTTGGTGGAAATTTCCATACAGAAATTTAAACACCGTGATTAAAGATATTAACCAACTGGATAAACACGCTAAGAATAGAATGAACGAATATACTTTGCAACTTAACTCAATGATCAGCGTTTGTTGACATTTCTTATCTGTTAACGTACCTTTGCTGGCTGCCTTAAGCCAACACAATATAAAAACGACCGCATGCAGTTCCATCAATCACTATGCATTCCACACTGAATTTCTTTCTGCTTAAATACACGAAATATGGTTACTTCATTATTTGAAAATTACAGAAAAATTTCAAACAAAGGGTGAACAAATGTTATTTCTGAGTTTGACGGGAGATAATCACCCTAACTTAGGCTTACCCAACTTGTAAACGTTCTGATGATCTAAACAAAAACATCCCAATAATCCAGAACATCTGTGCGTGCATCCCAATTTATTATGGCAGACAATTTGATAATACATAGCGTATATCCCTTCAGCAAATTACACGGGAAGAATGGGGAAATTGGATTGGACTTATTCACAAAATTGTAACTTTTTAACAAATTTGTCAATTTTATTTCATTGCTTAATACTTACCAGACAGAAATATACATTATAATTCAGATTCCAAAGCAATCCTAAAGGAGGTGTTGTGATGTAATATCTGATATCTTCTACTTGATTACAAAGGCACCGTCGTGGTCGTGGTCGCACGGTAGTTAGATATATACATACCTATGCAATCAGTGCCTATTACCACTAACGTTGTGAGTTTGAACCCATATCATGCGAGGTGTACTCGATACTATATTAAGTGGTAAAGTTTGTCAGTGTTTTGCGACAGGTAGGTGGTTTTTTCCGAGTACTCCGGTTTCCTCCACTAATAAAACTGACCACCATATAACTGAAATATTGTTGAAAGTGGCGTTCAACACCATGCACCCCCTCATCTTAATTACTGTATTCATAAACATAGTTCAATTAAAATTATTCCACCAATAACTTGATAAAATACTTCATCCATAAATACTCTCCAAGCGCAACTCGTCGGAAAGATAATCAACTCTGTAATATTTCTACACCAATATCTCTAAGATAAAATTTAGAAAAAGTAAACTCAAGTTCAATTTGCAGTCTATGGTACTCATTTAATTGATGCTTCCTTAAAAATAGCACAGGAAGGTCACATATCTTTAGTTAATTGTGCTTTTAATTACAAATATTCATTGACATACGCTAATTTAAATGGTCTGAACAATCCAAATGTAATTTGAATGTGAAATTGTTTGTGTTGTAATAGCTTGATGTGGCTCCTTCAACCTCAATAAATTTGTATAATTTTCATAATGAAGAAGACATCTTTTATGATCAAGTAATTCATTGTCTTAGGAACCTTTTGAACCAAGATGATCCCATATGTCTTGTTTAGATAAAGCATTCTAACAAATGTAATCCCTTTATTTTGAATACTCATGAATAACCTCACAATTTTTAGAGACAGTAGATCGCTGTCTCTTCTGAAAGAAGAAAAGTCAATATCAATATACAGTAACACATCTGTATCTCGAACTCGAAGAGACTGTCAACATGTATTCGAGTTATCAGTAGTTCAAGCCACAGAGGTTCCATAATTCCAGAGAGAGTAAATCAAATCCGGTTCCGATCTTGGACAGTTTCATTGTGCTACGATAAACTGCTGCCCACGACAGTGGTCCGTAAAAGTAATAAAAAAGATGAAATTCTTATATATATTAAACATGCATATATACAATGTAGAACAAGTTTGTACTAAATGAGAAAACAAATATCACGTTTAATTTTGAGGGTTAGGGTTATGGTGTTGAACGTCACTTTCAACACTATTTCAGTTATATCGTGGCAGTCAGATTTATTGGTGGAAGAAACCAGAATACCTGGAGAAAACCATAGACCTACGGAACGTCACTGACAATCTTTATCACATAATGTTGTATCGAGTACACCTTACCTGAGCTGAATACGAACTCACAACGTTAGTGGTGATAGGCAGCGATTACATAGGTAGTCATAAATCCAACTCTCGTGCGATAACGACCACGACGGTCTCTTGTTCCATTTTGAGTACCTATATACCATTTGTAAACATAAGACAATACACCTCAAAACATAAAACAAAACATTAAAAAATATCAAGAATGAAATTATTCATTGAAAGAATGTAAAAGTTTAATCTAATGTTTACCTTTCCAGAAAGATTGTTTAAAATGTCCCTTCTGACTAATACTACATTGTTACGATCTTAAGATTTTGAAGGTATTCCCGTTGTGTTTTGGTGGTTAGCTTTTACTATTTTTATCCACTTGTAATTAATTTATTTCCGTTTTGAATAAGTCTTTTGAAGTTTAGAGGACTTAAGTATTGATTTTTCTCATAATCTGTTCGGAATCGTAGTAAACATTAATACAATAGATCAAAAAGGCTAGTTGTACTTTTATTAGTTTCATAACTCCTAAAGTACATATCATGTTGCACGGACTTCTTGGGTAGGTTAGGGGTATTTAAGTTGTCGTTTTTGGAATTTATTCACCACACGTTGTAAAGTTACTGTGGAGTGTGTATGGTCTTTGTCTTGTCTTGTTCAAGGTAAGTAAAACTTGTTAGTTATTTTATGGCTAAATTTTGACGTCCATATTCTGTATAGGGGATATTTTATTTATACAATTTTGAGAAAATGTTTGTAAATTATAACATTAGTTCAGTATATAATGTACAATTTTACACTAATAATAATTTGTTACGATCTTAAGATTTTGAGGGTATTCCCGTTGTGTTTTTGTGGTTAGCTTTTACTATTTTTATCCACTTGTAATTAGTTTATTTTCAAAATCATTGTTCTTTAACATGTAATACAGATCATGTCTCTGATAGAGCAATGATTTTGGTCTAGAGTTATTGTTAGATTTTATAATATGATCTTAAGTATATTTAAATGCATTGATAATTATTCAGACTACAATACATTTCAGTAGCCATGAGTAATACGGGAACTTCCCAAATAATTTTGCATGCATTTTGGTTTTTGAAATAATGTTTTAAGAATATTCATGACGAATTATATTTAATATTTGTTTAATGTTGTTTGAATAAGAAGGGATTAATTTCGATTATTCCTGGTAAGGTATGAATTGGATTAAGCTTTTATATTCTTTCAAAAAATATATATATATCTGTTCAAATGATATAGGGCTAGGGTATTGTATTTAACGCCAATTCCAACAAAGCTTACGTTATATAGCGGAGGTCAGGCTTATTTGTGATGATATGCATTGCTTGTATATGTAGTTATATATCCAACTACCATACGATCTTGATTGATGATCTACGGACAGATAAGCACGATTACTTAGAATGTGCTACGGATTATATTTCCGTTGTACAATCAGGGAAATGTCTTCCTCATCTAAAGGGTATATCGTTCCTACTCCGGAATATCTAGACCTAGAAGACAAGTCTTCCGACATACCAACCGAGACCCTTTACCTAACTGAATAACTGTCTTACAGGCAATGTTTTTTCCACATCATAATATGGCACACAATGTGGTCCATATTGTATCAAAATGATTTTGTACATATATAGTGATTGCTACAATTTACTTCTAATAAATAAACTTTAGTACAACAATATATAGATTTATTATATTAACATATTTAAGTTGAAGAAAAATTTGAACATGCAATGTACCTTGAATAATTGTACTAAGCTTTCACCCCAATGAATTTACACTAAATATGGCGACAAAAGTTTCTTCGTTCTATAATAATTATTTCGTATTTTTGCTTAAGAAAAGAAACCAAAGATGTAATAAAAATACGTAAGTCGAAGGACAGACAGCATTATGGTATATGTATGCATGAATATGCTTCATATATTCATGAAAGTTGGTGAAGCGGATATCACCATCTTCTCATCAAAAGTCAGAAAAGTTTGAAGATCACATGGGGAATGTAAGAAACAGTTGCTTGAAAAAGGACAGACAATACAATGGCAAAAAGAAAAAAAAAAGATAAAACGATAACTTGCTTCTGCCATGAAATAGCTGGAAAAATTGCTGACGTGGCGTTAAACAACAATTTCTCATTCAATCCTTCACACTTCTCAAATTAAAATTCAAACAAATGTCAATGTGGTTAGTTAAAATTTCAATGCAATGAAGGAAACAAGAGAGAAACATTAAAATAAAGTGAACAGTACATTGAGGAATGAATTTTCGTGCTACAGTCTCGATTTAGTATAATTTTGAGTAGGCATATCGAGTGCAGGGATTCTTGACTCCATCTTCATTCCACTAAACCGAATGCAATGCAATTTGTATCTGCTGGCTCTCCATCTCTTAGGACACATAATTAAGCAGATGTTGATTGTCTTGAGATCAGGTTATTGTGTCCGAGTTTGTCGCTATGTCTACATCTGGATGGTTGCTTCAGCAAGTCAGGACAATATAAACCAAGCTCTGTGTTTTGATTGAGTACAATTAAAGCAGCTCTCATCATTTTCTTCTTCACAAATGGATCATTTCTGTTCTGTATTTTAGTCACACGCCATTAAAAAGCAATTAATCATTAATTAATTAATTCACAAATCTTGGAAATCTTGGTAAATGTCATACAAATAATCAAAGTAAAATTAATTTGAAACGTCATCAATAACGAGCCATACAGGCCGAAAATGTAGATGTTGTCCTCGATGCCATATGTCTTAATAAAACACATTTAGCATGTATTAGCACTTTTCGTCACCTCCTTCGTCAATTTAAATCTATTCTGCAATAATTACATCTCATTGCTGATAAAGGGATACGTATAAACCTTATGTGTAACCGTACTCTAGATTAAAATTGTACTGGTACTTTATTCAGATTTTGCAAACGGCCAGAAGCAGTAATATTATAACGCGGCTTGGACAGTGTACACACATGAAAATGTTTGAACCGACGCTTTGTTCCGCTGTTTATAGTACAGATTCATTCCACCTGTTCCCACTTTGTAAAATTCATTAAAAAATATAAAATTTCAAGTGGGAATACTTTTAATTACAGTATGAATAGCGTACAGACATTGAGGGCAGGGTGTATAAACACCAACACATTAACTTCAAGTAAACTTTGTTTGTGTCTTGAAATGCAAATGAAAGAGAATAGAGAACCAAAATATAGTATTCTATAATTTTAATTATAATACAAAATAACAGAAGCATACATCGATAAATAATATCTCTATCAATTCAAAAATACAGCCATATTTCAGAGATTTACAGAAGTTATTATTTAATTTTCAAATTAAATGAAATAATCAATTTTTTCACTCAAATAATGTTTCGCCTTTTTCTGTAATATTTTGACATAAAATTACAGGTAATAATTAACTGTAACAATATATATTGCTATTTGTATGTGGGAATACCTGTAATAGGTGTTTAAAAAAGGTGGGAATAGATATAAGACAATGATTATATTGTTCTATCCAACACAGCACAAATGTTTGTCAACGTTACGGGTCAGTGTGGGGTCAAGTGATAGATAAAGCAACAATACTTATACAAATCAAGCATATATCATTATCAGGAAATTAATACGATTATTACCCTAAAATATTCTTCCTTATTTTTTGTTATCTGAGATACAGCACTTTACAACTAATACTTTGTAATGTATGTGACGACAGGATCGCCAAGTGTGATAAGAGTCAAACGGACATCCTTGCTGGTTGATATAATAATGAAATTAAATTATTTTTTTTTAAATTTTAAGCATTTAATTTTAAACATAAATGCAAAAGATTATTAACATATAAACACAAACAAATTAACAAAAAAAAATTGAAAAAAAACCAGTTAATGTCAAATCCACAATTCCATCCACGTCGGACACCAGACAGATGGTCGGCAACATCAATGACTCCACCAGTAATATGCACACATCACACGTCAAACATCAAACTATAAAACAGGACCTTGAACAAAATAAGGACTACTAAATATCTTAATGACTAGCATAAATACATATTAACTAAACAAATTCACATAATGCATCATCATAACTATCATGTATAATAACTACACATTAATATTTAAAATTATCTATAGAATCTATAATTGTGTAATGTGCGTCAGGTCGATATAATTGTTTATAATGTATCGTACATTATACGGTATACTACACGCCTGATTTCACTGATTCATAAACATTGTAATATTCAAATAAGTGTATCGGATATTTCAAATGTTTTGTTGATAACGTTGATTATAATTATCGTCTGCTATGCATCGAGTGTGTAGTAATATTTAGGATACAATAATTACAAATCTATCGTTGTCGTTCACCGTGTGAAAATCAATAATTAAAATATGCTGTTGACGGTTTTATTGCGTGACAATAATTTACATTCATGTACGACTGCTTACAAACGTGCATTTATTTATTAAAATATTCGCTACATGGTGCGATGATTTCTACATCATCAAGTGTCCTGTTTAAAATGTCTATACGAAAACCACTAAATGTTTGTGGTGTAAAATTGTACATTATATACTGAACTAATGTTATAATTTACAAACATTTTCTCAAAATTGTATAAATAAAATATCCCCTATACAGAATATGGACGTCAAAATTTAACCATAGCATAACTAGCAAGTTTTACTTACCTTGAACAAGACAAGACAAAGACCATACACACTCCACAGTAACTTTACAACGTGTGGTGAATAAATTCCAAAAACGACAACTTAAATATCCCTAACCTACCCAAGAAGTCCGTGCAACATGATATGTACTTTAGGAGTTATGAAACCAATAAAAGTACAACTAGCCTTTTTGATCTATTGTATTAATGTTTACTACGATTCCGAACAGATTATGAGAAAAATCAATACTTAAGTCCTCTAAACTTCAAAAGACTTATTCAAAACGGAAATAAACTAATTACAAGTGGATAAAAATAGTAAAAGCTAACCACCAAAACACAACGGGAATACCTTCAAAATCTTAAGATCGTAACAATGTATTATTAGTCAGAAGGGACATTTTAAACAATCTTTCTGGAAAGGTAAACATTAGATTAAACTTTTACATTCTTTCAATGAATAATTTCATTCTTGATATTTTTTAATGTTTTTTTTATGTTTTGAGGTGTATTGTCTTAAGTTTACAAATGGTATATAGGTACTCAAAATGGAACAAGAGACCGTCGTGGTCGTTATCGCACGGGAGTTGGATTTGTGACTACCTATGTAATCGCTGCCTATCACCACTAACGTTGTGAGTTCGTATTCAGCTCAGGTAAGGTGTACTTGATACACCATTATGTGATGAAGATTGTCAGTGACGTTCCGTAGGTCTATGGTTTTCTCCAGGTATTCTGGTTTCTTCCACCAATAAATCTGACTGCCACGATATAACTGAAATATTGTTGAAAGTGGCGTTCAACACCATAACCCTAACCCCTCAAAATTAAACGTGATATTTGTTTTCTCATTTAGTACAAACTTGTTCTACATTGTATATATGCATGTTTAATATATATAAGAATTTCATCTTTTTTATTACTTTTACGGACCACTGTCGTGGGCAGCAGTTTATCATAGCACAATGAAACTGTCCAAGATCGGAACCGGATTTGATTTACTCTCTCTGGAATTATGGAACCTCTGTGGCTTGAACTACTGATAACTCGAATACATTTTGACAGTCTCTTCGAGTTCGAGATACAGATGTTTTACTGTATATTGATATTGACTTTTCTTCTTTCAGAAGAGACAGCGATCTACTGTCTCTAAAAATTGTGAGGTAATTGATGAGTATTCAGAATAAAGGGATTTCATTTGTTAGAATGCTTTATCTAAACAAGACAGATGGGATCATCTTGGTTCAAAAGGTTCCTAAGACAATGAATTACTTGATCATAAAAGATGTCTTCTTCATTATGAAAATTATACAAATTTATTGAGGTTGAAGGAGCCACATCAAGCTATTACAACACAAACAATTTCACATTGAAATTACATTTGGATTGTTCAGACAATTTAAATTAGCGTATGTCAATGAATATTTGTAATTAAAAGCACACTTAGCAAAAGATATGTGACCTTCTTGTGCTATTTTTAAGGAAGCATCAATTAAATCGGTACCATAGACTGCAAATTGAACTTGACTTTACTTTTTGTAAATTTTATCTTAGAGATATTGGTGTAGAAATATTACAGAGTTGATTATCTTTCCGACGAGTTGCGCTTGGAGAGTATTTATGGATGAAGTATTTTATCAAGTTATTGGTGGAATAATTTTAATTGAACTATGTTTATGAATACAGTAATTAAGATGAGGGGGTGCATGGTGTTGAACGCCACTTTCAACAATATTTCAGTTATATCGTGGTCAGTTTTATTAGTGGAGGAAACCGGAGTACTCGGAAAAAACCACCTACCTGTCGCAAAACACTGACAGACTTTACCACTTAATATAGTATCGAGTATACCTCGCATGATATGGGTTCAAACTCACAACGTTAGTGGTAATAGGAACTGATTGAATAGGTATGTATATATTTAACTACCGTGCGACCACGACCACGACGGTACCTTTGTAATCAAGTAGCAGATATCAGATATTACATCACAACACCTCCTTTAGGATTGCTTTGGAATCTGAATTATAATGTATATTTATGTCTGGTAAGTATTAAGCAATGAAATAAAATTGACAAATTTGTAAACAAGTTACAATTTTGAGAATAAGTCCAATCCAATTCCCTCATCCTTCCCGTGTAATTTGCTGAAGGGATATACGCTATGTATTATCAAATTGTCTGCCATAATAAATTGGGATGCACGCACAGATGTTCTGGATTATTGGGATGTTTTTGTTTAGATCATCAGAACGTTTACAAGTTGGGTAAGCCTAAGTTAGGGAGATTATCTTCCGTCAAACTCAGAAATAACTTAGGCTTATCGTTGTCAGTTTTATTAGTGGAGGAAACCGGTGTACCCGGAATAAACCACCTACCTGTCGCAAAACACTGATTAACTTTACCACATAATATTGTATGGAGTACACCTCGCCTGAGAGGGGTTCGAACTCACAACGTTAATGGTAATATGCACTGATTGCATAGGTAGTAATAAATCCAACTACAATGCGACCACAACCACGACGGTACCTTTGAAATTAAGTAGAAGATATCAAAAATCACACAACCTCATTTAGGATTGCTTTGGAATCTGAATCATAATGTTTATTTCTGTCTGGTAAGTATTAAGTAATGAAATAAAATTGACAAATTTGTAAGCAAGTTACAATTATGTGATTAAGTCCAATCCAATTTCCCTTATCCTCCCCGTGTAATTTGCTGAAGGGATATACGCTATGTATTATCAAATTGTTTACCATAATAAATTGGGATGCACGCACAGATGTTCTGGATTATCGGGATGGTTTTGTTTAGATTATCTGAACGTTTGCAAGTTGGAGATTATTTTCCGTCAAACTCAGAAATAACATTTGTTCACCCTTTGTTTGAAATTTTTCTGTAATTTTCAAATAATGAAGTAACCATATTTCATGTGTTTCAGCAGAAAGAAATTCACTGTGAAATTTGTTATGATTGATGGAACGGGTTGCGGTTGCTTTTATATGGTGTTGGGTTCTGGCAGCCGGCAGAGGTACGTTAACATAAAAAAAATGTCAACAAATGCTGATCATTGACTTATGTTGTAATACTACAAAGTATTCTCGTTCATTCTATTCTTAGCGTCTTTATCCAGTTGGTTAACATTTTTAATCACGGTGGTTAAATTTCTGCGTGGAAATTTCCACCAAATTTCGCCGTTATTAACGACGGAAATTATAAACTTTACAAGTTTTGGTAACAGGAGAAGCAGATTCTCCTTCTGCTACCAATGGATTACAATCGATAGTTAAATTTTCTAATTGTAAAGCTCTCTCAAAAGCCCGAGCTTTAAATTTTGAGAGGAGAAATATCGTAATCCACTGGTAGCAGTATGAAAATCAATACTTATATGGGAATCTGAATCCACTTCAACAATATTTCAGCTATATTATAGCGGTTCTATTTATTGATGAAGGAAAATGTAGTACGCGTAGAATTCCAATAATCTGTCGTAAGTCACTGCACAGGAGTTGGAAATTTATCAATATATCTAGAATATCGGGCAAAGTAGGGGGGAATACAATGAAAATTAAAAACACATAGATATTTAATTTTGTGCACACGACCCGTTTCTGTCAAATTTTATCAGGTACCCTCAAAGGCAAAAGATTAGAAAGCCAAGCAAGAAAGAAAACCAAAGAACCTAGACATGATAGCTAAAACTAACGATTAAGCAACAGGAACCTCAAAGACAAAAGATTAGAAAGCCAAATAAGAAAGAAAACCAAAGAACCTAGACATGATAGCTAAAACTAACGATTAAGCAACAGGAACCTCAAAGACAAAAGATTAGAAAGCCAAGCAAGAAAGAAAACCAAAGAACCTAGACATGATAGGTAAAACTAACGATTAAGCAACAGGAACCTCAAAG
>MJUT01051141.1:32164-42464 GCA_002080005.1 Gigantidas platifrons
AAAGAAAACCAAAGAACCTAGACATGATAGGTAAAACTAACGATTAAGCAACAGGAACCTCAAAGGCAAAAGATTAGAAAGCCCAATAAGAAAGAAAACCAAAGAACCAAGACATGATAGCTAAAACTAACGAGTAAGCAACAGGAACCTCAAAGATAAAAGATTAGACAGCTAAATAAGAAAGAAAACCAAAGAACCTAAACAGGATCAGATATGGCTGAAGTCTTACGAATGTAGTGAACAATGAATGCAACGTGATTTTGGAATGGTACTTTCGCCGATTTTGGGAGGCTGTCAGCTGGTGTTATTTCTTTACCAGCAATGTTTTTTTAACAATTCTGTGTGCTTTTCAAATTATTTTTTTATCTTTTATGCATCTATTACAGTATTTTCACAGCTTGTATATTTTTGTATTTTTTTTAGTTTACTGGACTGTGTCAAACACACCTGTAATGTATGGGGACAATATCATATTAACATGCATAACAGGATATGTGTTGACAGACAGAGATAAATGCCCGGTTCGTCAATGGTACGGTGGTCACCATGACTATCTATTGCTTTACAATGAAGTTTCACGAAATGTCACAAAATATGAGGATAGAACGAACGTGTCATCCACTGAGTTTTCTCTAGTTATTAAAAATTATACTGAGCAAGATCTCAACATTAACTATACATGTTCATGTGGTTTCAAGTCCTATACAAAACTTCTTGGTATAAATGATGAAGACTTCATAGGTAAGTATATTGATTAGTACATTTGATATTATACTGGGTTTACTTTAGATTGTTTCTGCAATAACTGATCATCAACAACGGCCATTGCTGTTGTTATGTCCATAATTAGAAACCAAGTGTGAGTAGTTACACTAGTTGTATGAGTGGAGTAAAATCACCGACCGGTCGCCAGTCACTGACAAACTTTATCATATAATATTGTATCAAGTACACCTCGTCACGATCGGGATTCGAACTCACAACGTTGGTGATATACACTGATTGCACTGGTAGTTGTAAATCCAACTATCATACGATCGCGACCACAACGACCCATTTCAAGTTAATTCAACTATCATCCACATATTATTCACAAATCCATTATATTTTAACATTGATTGATTATTTTTGCTCAACGTCTAAAATTGAAAATGACGTTGTATCGCTCGCTTACATCATTTGTATTCATTAATCTTATTTTACCCAGCACTGATTCTATTTGAGCAGGTAAATTGTATTAACCGGATAACTTTTGTGTTTTACTGTCACTGAACGAAATATAGCTTTTTCTGGTACCCTTGTTACATGTTACTTGTTGAGCTGAGGGAACCTAGTTGTAAATCCAGTTCACTTCCTGTTTACATATAATATCAAAAGGGGCAATTAAGGGATAACTATATAATTTTACTATTTAATTCGAAATATAAACGTCGATGGATAAATGTGATTTTTCAGCAAGACCAACGCAATATTAATGCAGTGTCTTAAAATATAAAGTTTATTTGTATTTGGAGGAAAACTGGGGAAATTCCCCCCTTTATCTCAATTATCAAACTACATACACATAAACTTGATATGTTATGATACTGCACAAATATTGTCTATAAAGCGTAAGGATGTCCCAGATAATGCTTCTGTTGTTCTTCATCTCACACAAGAACACTACGAAAGAATCTAACCAATAAGAAATGCACATACTTCTATGGCTGCATATTTTATATGATATACATTTAGTAGTAACTATTCGGTGCATAAATTGAATATTGTGGAAAGAAATTGTGAACAGCAATGTACAACAATTCAACTAATATCAACAAAGCGAACATTCACCCCTCACTTCAAATCATTGAAAACAAAATTACCATAATGTGCCTATAGAAATCACCATGCTGGTTTTAGACAGGTACAACAATGTGACGGGGTTAAATGAGATCTCACTCTTTCAGTTGTCAGCGATATCGTACCTTTCACAGTTGACTTCTGGTCACTTTTGGGTTGGTTTTAGGAAGTATAGTTATGTATTCGTTTTATCATTGCAGTCCCCCCGTTAACAGTGGACGCACATATTAAACAATCGAATGAAACGCTCTCAATTTACATACAGGTTGAGCGAGTATATCCGCGTCCAGAGTTATCTATCACCATTGGGGTAAGAAAAACTAAATGACATTGCATGTACAAGTTTCAAGTAAGTAACAACACTCGGTGAGATTCCACTAAAACTAGATTAATACACTTAATTGCCACGAGATAACAGCGCATTTGTGTGGCTAGTGTGGATAGAAAACGGCAAAGTACAAAAAATAGAATATTTTAGTTAAAAGACAATCTCATTAAATAATGAAAAACAAAGCAAACAACAGTTAGCTTAGGAGTAACACGAAGAGTATCACAGGTGGAGCAGGAACTGCTTACCCTTCCGGAGCACCTGCTTTCATCCTCAGTTATCTTCCAAACCAAGTCAGAACAACACGTAAATAATATTTGGTCTCGCACACAAATTCTAAATTCTGAAAGTCAGTAAGAGTTGCATAGGTTGTCAAATATCTGCAATCAGTTGTGACACAAGAATGCCGCATCAGAATTGTAATTGTTAGCATGCTCAACACGAGTGAGGTAGATAGTGTGTTCGAGCCCGTGTCGGGTCAAACCAAAGACATTTGATGTTTCTCCTCTAAGCACGCACAACTAAGGAGTACGAAGAAAGGTTCGTTGGATCAGTGTCAAGATCATTTGTCCCTGTGGAGCGACTGACGTTCCAGCTTGCTAGCATTATAAAAATCTAACTTAGCGTGATGGACTAGTACATTCACCTCATCGAAATGTAACTTGTTCTCGCCATGATATGACTAAAATGTTGCTCACTTGTTGCTAAGCAACAACCACTCCCTTGAATGTCCCATGGAACAACAAATCCGTTATAAAGAACTTACAATTTCTTGAATAATGAACAAATTATAGTTTTAGCTTAGAATCATTTAATAAACAATTGTATCCATAGCGACAGTGGGGGATTATTTTTTTAAAATATTATTGTTAAAAGTCTTAAACAATAGAGATAACAGACTCCAGAATACCGTTAGCATTTGTACACACAATGAAGGAGAGGCTACCCAAGATCGGTAAATTTACAATTGAGAACTCTACATATATATATATATATATATATTATCACGTTTATCAAGCTTTCATTTTTTTCATATTTTTCAGGAGCGAACGTTATTTCATAACTTAATTTTATCATCTGTGAAAAGTGACGTATTTTACTATGGAACATATGAAACAAGCTTTAACATTGTAGCTGACGACTGCGGCAAGAAGCCGACATTGTTTTGTTATATTGGAAATGGAAGTGGAAATGGATATACTATTGTCACCACCTCCGCAGAGCCAATACTGAACTGTACAGGTAAATAATCTTAATCGTTGCTGTTAAACGTTTGTCTTAAGATTAAATCGTGGTGGTCATTGTTATTATTGGAGGATATAGGAGTAAATAAAGAAAGAACCATCCGTCTGTCCGTCCGTAATATGAAAGATTTTAACGCATCATGTTATATCGAGTTCAGTTTATACTGTATAGTATTTACAACATTGCTGAAACATAATAATGTAAAAATGGTAGAAAACTAAGCATAAATGATATTAAGAAAAGTTTGAAGATATCAAAGTGGTAATCATGAATATTAAAACAAACATGCTTCTTAAAATATTATCTGAAAATAACATCTATCAACTACATGATATTTGCTTAGAAAATCAAATTAGTTCTATAAAAATCTTGAAGATACCAAGGGGTATTCAAAAGCCATCAATCGAAGAAGGACAGACAATACAATGGCCAAAAGAAAGAAAAAGGACAAAAGGATCTAGAAAACTAAAGATTGAGGAACCTTACTAAAAACCAGGTGGTGAACTTTGATGCTTCGGTTGACAGTTGCTGCTCTACTAGTGGCACCCATCGTGTTACTGTTAAACTATACGACCATCATCTGATATGGAAATCGTGTTGAACACCATTAGGCGTAAATAAATAGAATACCATTGTTAAAATATGAACAATTATAATAAAACACTAAACCAACTTATACTAAATAAACGCTGGAGAAAACAGAAGGGGTGATCAAGAATGGACAATTATAATAAAACACTAAAGCACCTTATACTAAATAAACGTTAGAGAAAACTGAAGGGGTGATCAAGAATGGACAATTATAATAAAACACTAAAGCACCTTATACTAAATAAACGTAAGAGAAAACAGAAGGGGTGATCAAGAATAAACACACAGGCAACATTTTATACACAAGATACAGGACGAAGACAAACAGCATAAGAGACATAACACTGAAAACTAAGAAGATGAGCAACACGGACCCACCAAACCGGAGGTCATCTAGATAAACGAGGAAATTTAAGTTATTAATAGTAATCAATGCGATATACTTGAAATGACGTTAGTTTTCAATTCCCCATCGTATCTCTGTATACATAGGAAACTGACCAATGATATAGCACATTTTCAAATGTTGATGTACGAAAATAGAATGATACCCATGATGCAATATAACTAATGACAATAATTCTTGTATTTGTGTAAATTAACAGTAACTTATATTATAACATTATATATAAAACAATTGTATATGTACATGCCAATAACAATCAGTTTTGTGACTAATTTTAAAGAAATATTGTTTATTGCAGATGGTGGCAGTACGAATCGATACATCAGTACAACAGCAGAAGCACACACCACAGATATGTTAAAGAATACATATACGAATGGATACATCAGCACAACAACAGAAGCACACACCACATACATTTTAAATAATAGATGGGCTGTCGCTTTTTCTGTTGCAGTACTAGTATGTCTTCTTATTGGAGGGGTTATAATCTGCACAAGTAAGGAAATATATTTAACTACTTTTTAGCTAAGTAGGCCATAAACTAAGCGATATTTTTTTCATTATTGTGTATACTTCGTACGTCCGTCTATGGATGACTGAGTGATTGCTTATAGCCAAATGTGCAATTTTCAGCTATGTCATTTCGTGATTAAGTCACTGTACATGATGATGATGTCCACTTTGCATTAGACCAACACGCTTACGCTTAATGTGCTAAAGTAACAGTCCGTGTGACACATATCAGCGCACTCGGGTACATTATCCAGTCGGTCTTTACTGTTTTTCCTTAATGCTGAATTATCTTAGGAGAAGCATTAATACAGATATAAGTGTCTTTTGTTTGACCCAACCTCAAAGACATGATCTAATGAGTACGCTAACCATTACACCACCGATGTGGTTTCGTCAGTATATGATGTATTAGCAGTGTTTGTCCCTGTTTTTCAGTGAGGTTCGTGTTGCTCGATCTTTAGCTTTCTATGTAGTGTTTTGTGGATCGTTGTTTGTTCTTTTGTCTTTTTTCTTTTGTGATCTGTTCTTCGTCGATTTACGTAATGGTTGCAATTTACAGCATTAATGAGTAATTTTAGACAATATTCACTATCTCCCCTCTTCTCCTCATCACAACAGGCACGCAATGTCATTTCAACGTTCTTTTCAACTATTTCAAATGTTGAAATTACATTTTTATGGTGCTGGGTACAGCAACCAAAGCATCAGTTTATTGGCCCAGACAGACCTTATCTTTACTTACATAGTTTATTGTGTGTACTGAATATAATTTAAATACCGCTCACAATTAACGAAAAATGAATAAATTATTATACTAATTTTGTAGTTGTAGGGAAAAGTATTCAAAAGGGGATAATAACTATGATCAACAAAACTGACGACACCATTGATTTCGATGTAGACCAGAAGCATATAATGTTGGATACGAAATTAAAAATAGACAAACCAAATGACAGCGGCGTCATCACGAATGACGAAAAATTTCTTTGAAATCACCTGAAAATGGTTCCATTGCAATCATTTTGGAAACGCTTTCGTTCTCCCAAACACATGACTTTTGCTAAATATTGTTTTGCAATACTAATCTCTATATTAAAATAACATGTTTGATAAAGAAACTTGCTAGCATCTCATTTATTTATTTTATTTTGTCAAAATAACCATGCAAGGTATTTACCATATCTTATATCTGTTATTTGTTACTGACTGATTGTTTTCTAATAAAATCTTTAAAATCTTGATATGTTCCATTTATCGATCCTTTCCCTATTCCTGACTTATAACTAGGTTGGTAACAAGAGTAACACGACGGGTGCCACATGTGGTGCAGGAACTGTATAGTCATCCGGAGCATCTGACTTTACCCTCAGTTTTAAGTGGGATTCGTGTTTCCCCATCTTTAGTTTTCTATGTAATGTTTTGTAGATCATCGTTTTGAGTATTGTCCATTTATTTCGCTTGGTCATTGTGTTTTCAGTCCCTGTTCGATTTACGACTTCTAAATGCTTCTTTTGGTATTGTCAAATATATTTTTAGCAGTATTTTATGTTCCATATCTGATGAGGGAGAATGTAAATCATGGATCATTTACAGTGTGATGGAAACTAGCATTTTTGTCAAAGCAAAAGGGTAAGGAATGACCATATACAATAATTACCATATTTTGGAGAAAAAAAAATGATGATTTGACAGAGAGTATAATTTAGAAACCAAATTTCAAACATAAATATATTTAATACAGAATTTCAAAACCGAAACACTGACTACTGGGTGAATGATACTCACATGGACTTATACTTCACCAGCAGCGGTATTGATTCGGTGATAGTAATACAAACGTAGATACCCAATTTAATACGCACGACACATTTCCGGAATAACCGTCATCATGTAATTTCATAATCAAAAGATTGGAATATCAAATAATTTAGGAAGCCTTTGAGAGCAAGTAAACAATCGAGCCTAATAAGAATGGCAATGCGCTCGAAATATACACAAAGAAAAAACTTAAGCACATATATGTTTTTTTGAAATGACAAATGATACGACAATTATCACGAGAGTACTGACCAGATCATCTCAAGAACGCAATAGTGACATGTTAGGACATAACTTTGGCTGTAAGAAACTACAAAAAATCAAGAAAAACGTTAATTTAATGAATATTTAATCACAATATCACAAGGCTAGTTTTTGCAGTAAAACATGTCCATTTTAAGTATTGACCTTCACCGTTCAAAAAGCACGATAAGATTGCCATTTCACTTTCAAAGCGTCATTTATCAATCCCTTGATGACATCTATTGTTCAAAGTTCAGTACCGAGTGTAACCCCCACGTACTTAGATGACGGCCTCAACCCTACGTATCATCCCTCCAATAGACTTCGGATGTCCTGTTGTGATAGCTGCTGCCATTGCCGATGCAATGCTGCTTCCAACTTACGAATGTTTTGCACAGGAGGTTCCTGAACCTGCATACGACGGCCTAACATGTCCCAAATATGCTCTAGGGGATTCAAATCTGGGCTCATGGCTGGCCAAGGAACAGAAGTCACGGCTTCGCTTTGGGGGTAGGCGGTTACTGCTCTTGAACGATGAGGCCTGGCGTTTTCATCCATATACACATGCCTTGTAGCTAGTGGGTGGTTGTCGAAATGGAAGACAACAACTGGTTGCAAGACGTCTCTGATGTACTGATCACCAGTTAGGTTGCCTTGTACGGTGACTAAATCCAGCTTGCAGTCATGAGAGATACACCCCAAACCATTACTGAGCCTCCACCATAAGGGACAGTTGGCTGGATGTTCCTTGGGGATTATGCTGTATTTTTGTGTCTCCAAACCCTCATCCGGCTGTCGGTTACATGAAGCAGAAACCGGCTCTTGTCTGACCAATGGATCTTGCGCCATGTCCTTAAATTCCAACCACGTCGTGCTAAGCACCATGATAAACGTTTTCGTCGATGTCGGTCTGCCAACAGTGGACGTTTAATGATTCTCCTTGACAGTCACGCTGATTTCAGGCGGCTTCTAACTGTTCTTGTTGACATACGTCTATTGGGCAGCCAGGTGTTGTTTGAGTACGGGACTGGTTGCGAATAGCATCCGTCTACCAAAACGCTGTGATGCCCTGTCGTCACGATCAGATGGTACCCGTGGTCTGCCGGATCTGTGTAAGTCTTTCACATTGTTGGTTTGTGGTTGTTTTCTCACCAGTCGGCTAACTACAGTATAATTCGAAGCGTGAACATACTGAATTTTGAGTAATGCGTGAGAGGCATGGTTCACGTGCATGACTAGTCGATATTAGATATAATGGTCACACCTGTGTGAGCACATCTTTTTAATGGAACATTGTTCTTGCTATAATCAATATAAATATTATTATTATTATTATTACAAGGCATTTTTATAGCGCATTATATAACAATACAATTACTCTAAGCGCTTTACATGTTTAAAATATACACAAATTTGTACATAAATAAGAAAAATAAGTGAAGTAAGAACAATATATTTAAAAGCATGCCCAATTAAATCAAATACCGGTATAAAAACTTTAAGACTCAAAAAGCTTAACCAAATTGAATTAAAAAAAAAAAATGCATATTATAAGAGAATTAGGGAAAACATATCTAAAAATATTAATTAAAATAAAGGTATAAAAATGGTCAAAAAATTGAATAATAATAAACTTAGCTATCGAAATCAGTGAATGCAACTAAAAATTAATAAAAATATATTACGCAAAGACAATGAATCACAGTAAGAAATAAAAAGTAATACTCAACTGTACAAAAAGACAACAAATTAAAATCAAAAGTATAAAACAATATTGTAGCAGAACAGTTCCAGTTAAAAGAGTCAATCACAGATCTAAATCTACTATACTCATTTCACAAAAGCGACTTTGAATAAATGAGTCTTTATTCTCTTTTTAAATGTCTCAAGAGATTGTTCATTTCGAAGACCTGCTGGAAGGCTATTCCACAGAGTCCCGGCCGCCACATCAAACCTCCGCTCACCATATGTTTTAGTTCGTGCGTTTTTTGGCATTTCAATTAACGCAGCACTTTGAGATCGCAAGGATCGCGCAGGTTTGTAAAAATTTATGAGTTCCCCAAGATAAGAAGGAGCAAGTCCATGCAAGGCTTTGAATGCGTACAGTAACAGTTTATAATGGCATCGGAATTTAAATGGTAACCAGTGAAGAGCCGCAAGTGTGGGAGTTATATGTTCATATTTCTTTTTGCGAGTTACTAGCATGGCAGCAGTGTTCTGAACACGCTGAAGTTTGGATACAACTGAGGCGTTCACACCATACATTAATGCATTACCATAATCCATTCGGGACGTTACAAGAGAGCATACTAAAGTTTTGCAAGCGTCCACCGTTATATAGGATCGAATCCTTCCTATGTTCCGAATCTGATGAAAACAGGATTTGGTAATTGCAGAGGCATGTTGCTCCATACTGAGGGTTTGGTCGAAAAAAACTCCTAGATTTCGAACACAGGACGATTCACTAAGTATAGCTCCATCGAAATTAAATTGTAACTTAGTAAGACTTTTGACTTTGTGTTTTGGAGCGAAAACGATCAATTCGGTCTTATCCTGGTTCAACTTTAACATATTCGTACACATCCAAGATTTAATATCAAATAAACAAGCCTCCAGACGATCGGAAATGTCATCCCAGATATCTAATGGTTTGATGACTTGGTAAATTTGAGTATCATCTGCATAGCAATGGTATGCCATACCATGTTTCTTACAGATGTCACCAACAGGTTTGGAAAACATAGAATAAAGTCTCGGACCAAGCACGGATCCCTGTGGAACGCCATATTTCAGAACCATATTGTCCGAGTGAACAGATCCAATGGAAACACAATGTGACCTATCCGTCAAGTACGAGCGAATCCAAGACAACGCTGAACCAGATATACCAAAAGAATACTGAAGACGATCGAAAAGAATGTCGTGATCGATGACGTCAAACGCTGCTGAGAGATCCAACATCAGCAAGATTACACAAGCGTTATTGTCTAGTGCATAGGTAATGTCATGATTAACACGGAGCAGTGCTGTTTCAGTTGAATGACCGGTGCGATAGGCTGACTGCATATCGTCGTGTAAAGAGTTCAACATAATATGAGATTCAATTCTTGTGGCGACAACTCTCTCGACAACTTTGGATATAAATGGCAAGTTTGACACCGGGCGGTAATTTTTTAGAGCTTCTTTGTCGAGGCTTGGTTTCTTTAGTAATGGCCTCACAACTGCTTTTTTGAAAGTTGAAGGTACGCTCGATTCAACCAACGACATGTTCACTAGCCTCGTAATTACAGGTGCTAGAGTATCTAAGCACTGTT
>MJUT01051155.1:40416-64006 GCA_002080005.1 Gigantidas platifrons
TAATAGCTAATCTGTTAATGGTAGACTCGTGTTCGGGTATACCAATAACTTTAAATTAAATCATTTTAAGGAACGGAACATGCATATGCTAAAGAAGCAACTGGTCTAATTTCCGATTAATATTGGAATTCGTGTTTATCATGCTTTTTTCTGCTTTTTATTCTTTAGCTAACATGACTGTTATGTATTTATAACGGGGGTGATTGATAGAAAGTGTCTGTACATATTAGCATTTTATTCTACACTAATTAAATATTTGCGGATACAGGGTTTATAGTAAATATCAGAGATTGACAGTTAACAGGTGCCTGATAAGATCTAATGTACCAATTATATGGAAATCAGTTTATCTATTATTTATTGTAAACTTTATAAACAATGGTTATATAAATGTGTAATCTTTAGTCTTAGCGTCCGTCCGTTGTAAATGACTCGCATTGTAACATTTGCCACTGAATCCATTGACAAAAGTCAACCTATATTGGGAAAGTTCCGTTTCAAAATTTAATCATACAGAACTTTATGTCCACTTTATCCTTAAAAATATGCAGAGTAATTACCATTTTAAACATTTTCCGATAATTTTGGTTTTGGTGGCTGCAACGTAATTGGTGATAATGAGGTGTTTAACACATTTTTTTTTCTGTCTCGGGATCGAGTTTATGAGGTTGGAATGATTTGAAAGTCGTCTTTTCTGAAAACATAAATGACCCATTTAGACCAGCCGAACCATACATATTCAGGACCTTTCGACCCTCCCATAAGGTCCCGCATCGGAATATCTTTGTTAGTCCGACTGCCAGTCTGTCCATCCGTCACCAATTTTTGTGTCGATTGCTTATAGAGCAGGAAGACATAGGGGGATCACTATCTGTCCTCGTCCAGCGTCGTCACGCTTGTTTCCGGATAATAACTTTATTTCTATTTGAGTCTCTACAAATACATATCATTATGGTTTGATTGGTTAAAAGCACTACCGACATGGTAATTCTTGTTTTTAATTGGCTAAAAACTAAAAATATATTCTTTGAAACTAGTTCACCTGATTTGTAACTTGGACGAATTGGTGAATGTAAACTGATTTTTGTGCTTTGTATTATCGTATTAGTAAGAAAAATATTTGTCTTAAAAAACAGAAACGTATAATACTCGTATGTTAAAACGGGACCCATGTGACAACATGATAGTTGTTCCAGTTTACATTTGTTTCACCTCAATTGTTTTTTTTAGCTCACCTGACCTTTTGGGTCAGGTGAGCTATTGTCACCACTGAGCGTCTGTCATCTGTCGTCCGTCGTCCGTCCGTCCGTCCGTCCGTTAACTTTTCACATTTTAATCAACTCCTCTGAAGCCACTGGGCCAATTTGAACCAAACGTTGGTGTAATGGTCCTTGGATGGCCCCCTTCCAAAATTGTGTCCGGTGATCCGACTTCCGACCAAGCTAAAAATAGAAAAAAGGGGGGATGAAATTTTAATTGTCCATTGCTGCTTTAGTATAAGTCAAAATGAACTCAAATTTTAGCTGCATCTACATGGCAAGGAGTAGTTTAATAAATATTCCGGGTTTTTCTGTGAAATTTTTCTTTCAGCCGATTTATACCGATTATGCAAATTAAGCATATTTTGATAAAAGATCACATTTCAATAAGCTCCTCTGAAACCGTTGAACCAAATTAAACCAAACCTGGCAGGGATGGTCCCTGGGCGGGTCCCTTTCAAAACTGTGTCCGACAGCACCGCCCTCCATTCAAGATGGCTGCTGTTACTAAAAATAGGAATTTCTTCAATTGTCCATTGCTGCTTTAGTATAGGTCAAAATGAGCTCAAATTTTAGCTGCAGCTACATGGCAAGGAGTAGTTTAACATATATTTCGGGTTTTTCTGTGATTTTTTTCTTTCAGCCGATTCATACCGATTATGCAAATTAGGCATATTTTGATAAAAGATCACATTTAAATCATCTCCCCTGAAACGCTAAACCAAATTAAACCAAACCTGTCAGGGATGGTCCCAGCATGGATCCCTTTCAAAATTGTGTCTGACAGCCCCGCCCTTCATTCAAGTTGGCTGCTGTTACTAAAAATAGAAATTTCTTCAATTGTCCATTGCTGCTTTAGTATAAGTCAAAATGAGCTCAAATTTAACTGCAGCTACATGGCAAGGAGTAGCTTAACATATATTCCGTGTTTAGCTCACCTGACCCAAAGGGTCAGGTGAGCTATTGTCACCACTGAGCGCCCGTCGTCTGTCCGTCCGTTAACTTTTCAAATTTTAATCAACTTCTCTGAAGCCACAGGGCCAATTTGAACCAAACTTTGGTGGAATGGTCCTTTGGTGGTCCCCTTTCAGAATTGTGTCTGATGACCCTGACCATTAACAAAGATGTCCGCCATTACTAAAAATAGAAAATTCAGCAAAAATTCAAATAAAAATCTCCTCTAAAACTACTTGGCCATTTGGGACCAAGCTTTGGTGAAATGGTCCTTAGGTGGTCCCCTTTCAGAATTGTGTTCGATGACCCCGGCCACCAACCAAGATGGCCGCTGTTACTAGAAATAGAAAATTCAGCAAAAAATGAATTAACAAATCTTCTCCTCTGTAACTGCTTGGCCAATCTCGACCAAACCTTGATGGAATGGTCCTTATGTGGTCCCCTTTCAGAATTGTGTCCGCCGTTAATTAAAACATAACTGAATGCAAACATAGGCTTGTAACATATCATAAGACTCAAAATGAAAAATGCTGTTGAGATGTGATGTCAGTTGTTCATTATAGGATTCAGGTAGCGATATTTTCCCCAAAATGAATACTGTTACTAAAAATAGAACTTAATGTAAGCATAGGCTTGTGACATATCATAAGACTTGAAATGGAGAGTTCTGTTGAAGCATGATTATCAGTTGTTCATTATAGCATTTGGGTGGCAATATTTGCCCCAAAAGAACTACCAGGAGTTTCCTTGCATGGCCCCTTTTCAAAATTGTTAACAGCAGCGGTGCCCTCCATCCAAGAGGGGTGCTGCAATAGCCAAACTTAACTGTACTTAATTTACATACAAACCTTTTTCACATGTTTTAATGAGAGCAGCATTGAGCCAGGTGAGCGATTACAGGCTCCTGGGAGCCTCTAGTTTAAAGTTGTATCCGATTAGCCGATTAGCCGTGGGTATGTTTGTTATTTCACTTCTATTTTCAGGAGATGAATCATTGTCAAGTGTCTTACGGTTACTAACAGCATGTGAGCTTTATCTTTACCCTGATTTCTACACAAAGCACCCGAAGATAGACGAATCTCTTATGGACCCAGACATTTATACTAACCATTGCGATACATTATTTGCATTTCTTTTATCCGACGAAGGAGATGATTTTTTTCAAAAGACAAAAGACAAAATGAAAACTATAAAATTAGAAGGGCGCTTGACATTGACCCCAAAAAGGTGGTGTTCTCTTTTACATGACATGGCTTTAACGTCGGTTATAAATAGAAACATTTTCATGGTTTACCCAGACTGTAACAAAGGCATACGACCTTTATTGAATGGATATTTGATACTAAGAGGAACACAAGTCATAAGCTTTGAACATACTTTATTCATTATCTGGTCGAGGGATGGGTCCCTTGACAATACACATAACGCACCGTATCAACCGAATCACTTCGTGTATCTTTCCAAGGAAACTACGGCTTCCATTGAATCAAAGAAGAGAAAGAACGAAGGTTTGAAAGGTAAAAATGACCTCATGATCCAAATTAAAAAGCAAAAAACAGTACAATCTAAAATAAATACCCTATTTCAGAGAAGAGAATCATCTACTACAACAAATAGTGGCGATTCTAAGTCTGTTTACGTCGACTCCAAGGAAGATTTTTGTGGAGAATTAGATCCTAATTCTACAATGCAGTACGATGATGTAAGTGAACCCACATATGATACCCCATCAGATAATGAATGTATCGATGAATCGAAACATGAAGCTTCAATTGACGATACTTGTCAAAAGGAGTTCGACGGTTTAAATGAAGATACATATGTTAAAAGTACTACCAGTTGGGGGTTTTCATTAATGAACCAATTATGTTTGAATGATGAAACAAAATTTTCGTTGATCAAAAATAGAGTTCCACCAAACACCTATATATTTCCAGGGAAAAAAATTAAAGATAAAAGTAATAAAACGGGTTTCAGAACAAGGTCTTGTCAACATCAGTGGTTCAACCAGTTCGACTTTATTTCGTATTCTATCGAAGAAGATGGTCTGTACTGTTTGCCGTGCGTTCTTTTCCCTGAGGAAAATACACCAGGAGGTCGTCCAAAACTGCTTATTACTAAAGAATACAGTAACTGGAAGAATGCAATAAATGATCTGAAACATCACGCTTCTTGTGCATACCATAGAACATCAATTACATTGATGGAAAACTTTGTTAAAACATGCGAAAATGTCGAAGCAAGGGTTGATTATATTTTAGATAAAAGACTTAAAGAGAGAGTGGCAAAAAATCGGAATATCCTAGAATCTATTATCAGATGTATTGAATTCTGTGGACGACAAGGGATTGCACTTAGATCGCATCGTGATGACGAGACGATTACGAAATCTGACGATATGCATAAGGCTGTTTTCGGAAATTTGAAGGAATTATTAATTGAAGGAATTATTAAAGTTATGTAGTGACCTTGGTGATACTACACTAAAAGAACATTTAGACTCTTGCGCAAAAAAATGCATCTTATACATCTAAAACATCACAAAATGAACTCCTTTCGTGTATCAAAACATTTATTCAAGCGGAAATCGTTTCTAAAATTCAGAAACAGCCACATGGCCCATTCTTTGGTATCCAAGCAGACGAATCAACGGACAACAATGGTAAGGAACAACTAGGTATTGTCCTACGTTACCTTGATAATGACCAACCCTCCGAAAGACTTATCGAATTTGTCGAGTGCGAAAACACCACAGGTGAGGCAATTGCAGAAAAAATTGTAAACAAAGTTCATGAACAGGGATTAAGCATGGTAAATTGCCGGTCACAATCATATGATGGCGCTGGAAACATGGCAGGTATTCATAAGGGGTGTGCAACAAGGATACAGCAACGTTATCCTAATGCTAAATACTATTACTGCATGAATCACGATTTAAATCTGGCAGTTTCAAAATCATGCCGAGTAAAAGAAATGTAAATGATGATGGAGAACACCAAACAGCTAGGTATTTTTTTAAGTACTCTCCGAAAAGACGAACAGCTTTGGAAGATTCGTTAACAATTGTCAATTCACGAAGGAAAGAAAATGAGCTTGATGAAATCAAATCGTACAGTATGAAAACTTTATGCGAAACAAGATGGGTAGAACGGCACACAACACTACAACATTTGAGACGCATGTATGAAGCGGTCATACATTGTTTGACAACTATTTCGACAAGGCGTACGGGTACCTGGGATGCAAAATCTGTTACTGAGGCCAATGGTTTATGACACAGTTAACATGGATGGTACCCTTTTGTGTTAATCTTCATTTTTATGGATATTTAAGATCTTTGAGTCTCCTTTTGCAAGGACCAACGTTAAATATCATAAAGGCGCACGAAAAAATAAATCTCGTTAAAAATGAATTGAAACAAATTAGAGAAAATTATGAAGTAGAATTCAAAGATGTATGGGAAAAAGCTAGTGATATGGCGGAAAGTGTAGAAGCAGAATTGACAATGCCACGGATATGTGGAAAACAGACACTTAATAGGAACAATGTAACAGCCAATAATGCTTTTGAATACTGGATGCGTGCACTATTTCTTCCATACCTCGACCACTTAATAATGGAATTTGAAAGTCGTCTTAACCACTCAAGCGAGACTTCTAGACAAACTCTTTGTGTGCTTCCTTCTAATCTTCATCTGCTAACTGATGAAAGTATAAACCTTATTGAAGACTTCTTCAAAGATGATTTGACATCTAGGATGAGCCTGAGAAACGAACTCCGTTTGTGGAAGAGAGAGTGTGCTATGATCGAAGACAAAAATGATCTACCCAAAACCATTGAAAACACACAATACAAAAGATGAATGTAATATTCTATCCAAACATTTCAGTAAGTTTGCGTCTTTTGCTGATGCTGCCCGTATCGGCAGCGACAATTGAAAGGAGCCATTCGTCACTCAAATCTATTAAAACAAAGCAACGTACAACTATTGGAGAAGAGCGTCTTAACGCTCTTATTCTGTTGTTCATTCATAAAGATATTATGTTGAATTACGGAACAATTATTGATATGTATGCGCGAAGAAATCCACGAAAAATGAAACTTATTAATCCACTGGAAGACACAGAAAATGAGACCGAATCTGTCTGACAGTCACATGACATATTTCTGTTTTTATCATGTTTGCTTTATCATTAGTAACACACTTACTAGATTTAATGTTGTCTGTTGTAATAAATGATTATTATATTGTATTTTGATCTGTACCATTTAACCTGATGATGATACTGTTGTCAGTTTCTATGTTACCACTTTGCTGCATTCGTCATATAACTCAGATTTTGACGTCTTACGAATTGAGACGTAACAAAAAACATTTTAGCTTTTTACATCAGTAAGACTTTGCGTCCGTGGTAGTTAGATGAAGTTCCATGATTGCTTCTGCCATCACTTTGTGTCCGTCGTCGTCGGAAACTAAAATCTTCATCTCATTCACCACTGACTGACATTGGTTTGAATATACATGTACATTTGTACTCAAAGTTGTATGTGTTTTAAGCTTTCACCGGTCAATTTGATAAAACTTAATTTATAGTCTGATAGTTGCGATATAGGTTGAAAATTCCCAAAAATGACGATAATGGTCACGTGTACCAATTCGAGGTAAATCATATGGTTAAACAAGTTCTAGTTTGAAAATAAAAACTAAAGTATTGATTTTGATAAACTAACTCAGACTAACAAAAATCGCCCCCCCCCCCCCTATGGAAATGTCTGGATCCGCCTCTGACTATCACCACTAACGTTATGAGTTCGAACCACATTTATGGCGAGGTTTATACGAGACAACATAATGTGATAAAGTTTGTCAGCGACTTGTGACATGTGGGTGCCGGGTTTTCTCCGAATACTCTGGTTTCCTCCACCAATAAAACTGACCACCACGATATAGCAGAAATATTATTGAAAGTAGCGTTAAACACCAGAAACCAAACCATCTTTGTAATCTAACTGATCTAAAATGAAGAGTTCTTATTTGAACAATATATATAAACAACCTTTGGATCTAAAATTTTTGGCAGATATCATATCTTGGCCTCATACTTTACTATCCTCCATGTAGTCTACCATTCTCTATCCAGAGTTGTCGTTCCTGCTACGCTACACAACATCTCAGTCAACGCTCATCACACAAGATTTTTGTAAAATTTAGAAAAAGTAAAAAATCTACTTAAAATTGTTTTAATTATTGTAAATATCAATAAAGATGAAAATAGATCACTCATTTCAAATCAATTCTCTCTTAAAAATGATTTGTGATCGTTTTTAACTTTTTAATTTTTACCTCCGCAAAATAGTTCTCCAAGAAGTGGGGGGTAAAATCATTTTTAAGAGAGAGAATTGATTTGAAATGAGTGATTTATTTTCGTCTTTATTGATATTTACAATAATTAAAACAATTTTAAGTACATTTTGTTGACTGTTTCTAAGTTTTACAAGAATCTTGTAAAATGAGCGTTGACAGAGATGTTGTGTGGCGTAGCAGGAACGACAACTCTGGATAGAGAATGGTAGTCTGCAGCACGCTAACTGATCGAAATGACGTAACCAGACTCTGCGTAAATAGTTATACTATATCTTATTTATATTTATACTATTCAGACTATAATTTCTAACTACACTTTCTGTCTCATTGATAGTATTTCCCTTCAATTCCATCCGCAAAGAGCAAATTATTGAATCAAAATAAGTTAGTGCTGCAAGGACATTAGAATCAGATAAAGCCTTAATATTGCTTTCTTTATCAGCTGCATGACTTAAGAACTCTCTTGATGTATGTATAGATCGGGCTCCCCCTAATTTCTGACAAATCCATAATTAAATACAATGCTTATAAATAAACGACTCTAAGTACTTGGAATGTAATGTATAGACTGACTGTCAAAGAACTTACACACCTATACTCACTCTTAATTACACAACACATTGTCTAGACTAAACGATTAAAACTTCTTGAATGCACCTTATAAACCAAAATATAAGTTATACAACACGTATTTGAACAAAACCAAAATGGCATGTCATATATTCCTAAATGAACAATTGGACGTAACTTTGATATAAACATTTTTATTTTCGTTTGGTTAAAACAGACATGGAATTGAATTGAATAGCTATATACCATGTTAACAAAATACTGCTGATACGTGGTAATGTGGGTCACGGGTCACTGTGAGTAGCATGTGTAGTCACGTGAACAGATACGGTGTTGAAAAAACTGTTGATACTCATAAAATATTGATAAATGCAATACAATTTTATGTTTGTCTTCAAGAAATATGATAGACAAAACCATGTGTGAAGTTTTATGACGAAATATGTCCGATTTCTATGTAAATTTACGAGTTGAAATGGGGAAACACCCACAGGTAATTTTAGCGATGTATTTTTTTTTATCTTGGACAATAATGAGCGTCCTGATTGGATGACCGCTTTAAAACACACTGACTCCGCATGGTTTAGCAAGGTTACTCAAGTCAATAGTTTATAAATATAGAATCTTGACAATGTAAAGGAAAGATGCATGTACAAAAGAAATCTATGTTATATTTATTCATTTGTTTGATTCTGGAATATTGTTGATCATTGATTTAAACAAGAAAAAAGGGAAAAAAGGGGGTGAATTTTATTTGTGAATTTTACAGTTAAATAAATGTTATGTTTCGACAGTTTAAAGAGAAAAATAATAATTTGTTGCGACTAATGCTTAAATCAGCGTTAAAAATTGAACAAATATCAGTGGTTTTGTAAATGAGATTTAATTTAAATAGAAAATCTGAATTTATTATTTATTAATTTATTATTAATGATACAATTTTATATCCCTTGGGGTGGGGTTGAAATAAAAACACAGGACCGGACTTTAAGCAAAAATAATAATCCAGGATTAGTTTTTTTTATTAAAAAAACAAAAACCCAGGACCCCTGTTTCCATGAATTTTTTTTTTTCTAAGTTAAATAATATGAAATATTGACATCCATACTTGCCCTTTGGATAGCACATTTCTGTGTCCACACTTGCCCTCAGGCAACACTTGTAATGTTAAGAAAATAAAAACATGATGGTTGAAATCATGCTGAATGTTATTTATTTTCAGACATGTAGCTTTATGGAAGGATTTGATTATTGTACCTATAACTATAACAGTCTTTCTTGAGTGGTGTAAATATTTTGGATTTCATTGGTTAAAAACAAAATAGAAAAACACCTCATTGGTCGATATCTATTGTACATATTTATAACCTATGAACTGTATCATATACTAGTATCTTATATTGTTAACCTTACCTTATAGATGACACGAACAATGGAATGTGGTCTGATGATGGTGATGGTGGTCCATACCAATCCAGTTGGCACCGGCATTGTTCTGGATGTTCGTGTAGCAACGAGATTCAGTTGGGAACATGTTCCAGCAGCATGTGGGTATCATATTTAACCATAGACGACCTTACATTTATCAAAACAAAAAATAAAAAAAATAGGGATTTCTAATGCGAGTGTCTTATAAGAGGCAGGAAATGCTTGCCCTTCGTGGGCGCCTGGGTTCACCCCGGTTTTTGATGAGGTCCATGTTGCTCATCGTTTTAGTTTTCTGTGTTGTGTTGTGTTGTGTTTTTTTTGTCTTTTTGTCTTCGTTCTGTGTCTTGTGTACCCAATATTGTCAGTTTCTCTGGATTGTCTATTCTTGATTGCCCCTTCGGTTTTCTCTAACGTTTATTTAAAATATGACTGGTTTAACAAAGCGATTTTCCATTTCATGTCCCCAACTTAATTAAGATAAATACGATACACCAATTAGTGGTAGCAGCACAAAAAGCAACAAGATAAATATCGCAATCCGAAAACACCAGTAAATATAACATTAAAAACAAATAACACATAGAAGATCGGAATACACGAATCCTTCAAAAATACAAGATAATATGAGGCACGGATTTTGTCAAAATAATTGTATCATTGATTGTAACACACGTGCATCTGATTGATCATAACCACATTTGGTAGGGAATCTGACTACCTACCAATGACCGGGGGTACTAGCTTTGTACGTGTACTACAAAAAACGCCCAATCCGAACATCATATAAAACAACAGAAATAAATGTAAAACAAAGAACGCAAAAACGCTCTAATTAGACGATTTTAAAGTACAAGTGCAAAAAACGTTTGAAGCTACCAAAGGGGTAATCAGAAGCGTAAATCATAGATGACAGACAACACAATGGTCACAAGATACCAAAGGGGTAATCAGAATCCATAAATCATAGATGACAGACAACACAACGGCCACAAGATACCAAAGGGGTAATCAGAATCCGTAAATCATAGATGACAGACAACACAATGGTCACAAGATACCAAAGGGGTACTAGTAATCAGAATCCGTCAATCATAGATGACAGACAACACAATGGTTACAAGATACCAAAGGGGTAATCAGAATCCGTCAATCATAGATGACAGACAACACAATGGTCACAAGATACCAAAGGGGTAATCAGAATCCGTCAATCATAGATGACAGACAACGCAATGGTCACAAGATACCAAAGGGGTAATCAGAATCCGTCAATCATAGATGGCAGACTACACAATGGCCACAAGATACCAAAGGGGTAATCATAATCCGTAAATCGTAGATGATAGACAACACAATGGCCACAAGATACCAAAGGGGTACTAGTAATCAGAATCCGCAAATCTTAGATGACAGACAACACAATGGCCACAAGATACCAAAGGGGTAATCAGAATTCGTAAATCGTAGATGACAGACAACACAATGGCCACAAGATACCAAAGGGGTAATCAGAATTCGTAAATCGTAGATGACAGACAACACAATGGCCACAAGAAAAAGTACAAAATGACAAACAACGATCGACAAAACATACACATAAAACTAAAGATAGAGTAACACCAGTCCCTCTAAAAACTGGGGATGAATTCGGTGCTCCGAAAGGGTAAGCAGTTCCTGCTCTACTAGGGACACCCGTTGTGTTAATCTAGTGTTAAACTCGTACTCGAAAGATTTATGATCTGGAAATTACATTCACATAGGTCTGGGAATCAAAATATAGCTGAATATGATTATAAAACACCAATGACGTGTCTGAATTACCTAATATGAACGCAAATGGATATGATTACAAAACACCAATGACGTGTCTGAATTACCTAGCATGAACGCAAATATATATGATTATAAAACACCAATGACGTGTCTGAACTACGCATGAACGCAAATGGATTTGATTATAAAACATCAATGACGTGTCTGAACTACACATGAACGTAAACGGATTTCAATGGTAATAATAAAAACGTAGATATCAAATGATAAATACAGATGTATATCCGAATGGAATCTAGCCTGTGTGAACAGATTAATTTTGACAGACCCGTAGGTCATGTGTGGATGTTATAATGTTTGTTTTACCTTTAGGGTCTCGACTCATTAGAAAATATATTAAAACATTTGTCAAGATATAAAAAAGACGGTAATCTATCCATTATGCAATCAGGGTCATGAAGGACCATGTAAAAGAATATACAAGCATTTAGTCTTCTCATGATATACAAAGCTTTGCTAGTATATAGTAAGATATCAAACTATTTTTTGGAGTATTTGATTGAGTGGATATTTGCTCTGTAAAGTGGACATATGTTTTCAACAGACAGTTGACATTCTTGTGGGTATCGAGTGCTCCTCTTCTAGAGGGGCATGTACCTTGTAAGCGCAACTCCTCCTAAACGGAGTTCTTTTATTCGTATGAAGTAGACTTCATCCAGGGGCCTCTAAAAATTTAGATGATTTCGATTTTCCCATTGTGAACTTTCCATTTGTATGTAGCAACATTCTAACAACATCTGCATGTGGAGTATATCACTCAGTTGATTCAATATTCCAGAATTTGTGAAACCTAACAAAACTAGAACTGTGAGTGACCTCACTGAGTGATACCCCCCCCCTCCTTCCCCGCTTGCAGTTTAGTAGGAGTTGCACTTACAAAGGAACATGCCTCCCCTTTCCGTGAAAATATAAATTGAATTATCTCCCCTTTTAAATTTTGGACAGCAACCATATTCCTTCATGCACATCTGCAGGTAGTGTACTACAACTGTATAAAGTTTCACAACAATCCAATAAACGTTTAGGAGGAGTTGCGCTTACAAGGAACATGGACGGACGGACAGTGTGATTCCTATATACCCCCCAAACTTTGTTTGCGGGGGGTATAATTACTGTGATTGGTGACCGCTGCTAACAAAAAAATTACGGAACCTAGTGGTACAGCGGAAGTCATTACTCTAAACATTTTATGGCCAGCATCATAACTTGGGCAACCGTAACGGAATATCTGTGTTACAGAAGCGCACGGGTATATTCCGTTCATCGTTGTCATCTTCCTATTTGTATTTCCTAATTCATTACTTGTATCAACGGCATATAGCTTATCACCTGATTTTTAATACGAAAACACGACGGGTGTCTCTATCGGAGAAGGAACTGATTACCCTCCTGGACACCCGTGCTCATCATCAATGTTAGTGAGGCTCATGTTGGTCTGTCTTTAGTTTTATGTGTAGTGTTTTGTTGACAATTGCTTGTGTTTTAGTCGTTTTTTCCTTGGTCATTGTCTGTCCTTCTTTGCCTGACAGCTTCTTCAAACTATTCATAGATTAAATCTAGCAACAATACATAAGAATTTTGTCAGATCGGGTCCTGCTAATGATATGCTAGATGGTTTTTAAATATAGGGGGATGCTAATATTAATAAACTGGTATGTAGTTATTAATGACAGAAGAACACAAGCTCCTGTGGAAATATTAAATAAACCAAAAATATTAAGAAAGACGACACAGAAAAAGTTCAATTAAAAAACTCAAAAAGCAATTTATATGAAAAGATAATGTTTTTTTTTAACTCTACAAACAAAACCTTCAAATTTGCACACATTGCTAAGTATATATGTATATGCTACTTCAAATAGGGATATCACTCAAGTTAGTAATAGTTGTCAAATTATAGGATCGTGTATATGTGTAGATATTTACAGGGGCGGATTCAGGGGGGGCGCACCCGGCGCGCGCCCCCCTAAAATTGGAAAAAATATGATTTTTTTGCTAAAAATCGTGATTTTTCACACGAAATACCCCAAACATTTTCGCGCCTCCCTCCGCTCGGCTCGATTTTTTTTAAGTGCGCCCCCTCTAACTTGAAATCCTGAATCCGCCCCTGATTAATTTTCCCAAATTTGAAAATAATCTTTGAATTCCTTAAAAATCTGACATTTCATGTTGATTATAATTCAAATAATATATATACTGTATTATCACATATTTTATTGAAATAACGCCGAATTTACATGTGTAATAAAAACATAATTTGAGGCGTGTTATTAGCCCCCAGGGCAATAACATTTTACGAGGACAATAACATGTTATCTGTCCTCTTGTGAAGGGAAATAACATGTTATCTGCCCTGACAAAATATGTGATAAATAGATTAAATGTGATAACAGACTCAATAAATATAATTTGTATATATTTACTTATACTGGTGTCCAACACGATTTTCATATCATATGATGTTCGTGTCATTCTACAGTTGGCACGAAGGGTGTCACTAGTGGGTCAGGAATTGTTAGCTCTTCCGAAGCACCTGATTTCACCTTCGGGTTTTAGTGGGGTTCGTGTTGCTCAATCCTCAGTGATTTGTAGATCATTGTTTGAAACAGCCAAATGCATGTTTCAGAAAAGGTTTAATGGTGTTTTCAGCAACAATTTGATTATATCGTGGGGTCAGTTTTATTGGCACAGGAGATAAATATACATGTCTCATGATATACAAAGTTTTAAATGATATATTTGTTTTGCTAGAATGGATTTCTCAGAGCAATATCACATCGAAGGCGAACAGAGAACTACATGACATCAAAGATAAATCTTGCACACCATTTTCATTTAAAATAAAAAATACATATTAATGAATCAAATTAAATAAGTTATTTTATTACTTTAATCACAGGTCTATAGCATCATACACAATCGTAGATAAT
The DNA here is from genome assembly GCA_002080005.1 of Gigantidas platifrons. Classification (NCBI taxonomy): domain Eukaryota; kingdom Metazoa; phylum Mollusca; class Bivalvia; order Mytilida; family Modiolidae; genus Gigantidas; species Gigantidas platifrons. Next base: position 54,756 of record MJUT01051155.1, read on the forward strand.
GTAACATCAGAGACATTCAAAGATACAGCTTCAATGTAAGTAATACCTGTAATGGTATCGCGATAAATAGATAGATTGATTGATTGGTGCTAAACACCAACTTAAGCAGCAGTTCAGCTATATCGTGCGGTCCGGAGAATATATAGTAGGTTGCAACCACTGCAAGGTTTGCTGCTGGTTTTAAGACTGGACGTAATGTGTGCCTCGTGTTTTGAGAATGTCACGTTTTTTACTCGTAAAAGAAAACTTCCGGAGCACAAGAGTCTTTACATGGGTTCGTGTTACACGTAAAAGAAAACTTCCGGAGCACATGAGTTCTTACATGGGTTCGTGGTGCTTTAAATTTCTGTGTAGTGTTGTGTAGATTAACGTTTGTTCTTTGGTTCTTTTCTTTTGGCCATTGAACCGTATCGGTGGAGCAATGGTTAGCGTGCTCGCCTCGAGTGTAGTAGATCGTGGGTTTGAGCCCCGGTCGGGTCAAACTAAAGACTATGCTTCTCCGCTAAGCACGCAGAATTAATATCAAGAGCAAGGACTGGTTGGCTCGGAATCAGAATAATGTGTCAGAGGTGAGCGACATGTCTACCCGCGGACTGTTGTTTCAGTGAGCTAGCACTATTAAAATCCAACTCAGCGTGTTGGTCTAGTATAAATGGGACCTCATCATGATCTCATTAACTTGTTCTCGCCATGATATAACTGAAAAATTGCTGAATTGGCGTTAGACACCATGATCACTCACTCACTCACTCACTCAAATATCCACAAATTAGAAAAAAATAATAATTTCTTTGTCCTTTCCGTCACTCTAACTAGAACGGGTACCATTTTACCAGTCGTAACGGAAATAACTCATCTAATAACGTATTATTGTAGAATCTAATCGGGACTGTGCTAAAGGTCTATTTGTAAATAATAATTCATGTAATACACCATAATTTAATAATCGAATAATAAGTAATAATTGCTATCTGTTTTTGTTTTGTTTTCAGAACTATATTAGGATGCACCTTTAGCAACATACAAGAAGATTTATTTCTTAATCTGACCAATTTAACATCATTGTAAGTAAATTTTTGACCAGCAGACAACGATATATGATATAAAGATTGAAGCACATTAAAAAACAAAACGTTCAAATTGAAATTATTATGGATAAATTAAAATAAAAACAAAAAATGCCACACATATCAAAATCGTAGAAAGAAGCGGAACCGATACTCCTAAAAACACCCAAATACACGACCGTGCACTGTTCTTGCGTACCAGTACTTCCAAGAAAAACGAAAAAAAAAAAAAAACAAATAAACAAACAAACAAACAAACAAACAAACAAACAAACAAACAAAAAACATAAAGATACGTGGCTAAGTTAAAATAGTATTACGGGCCCAAACTTCCCCTCTTAGTGAAATGAGTAAAATATCAACCATCACACAGATATGAATTTAACATTATGATTTATGTTATTAGAATATAACAATGTACAAAAAACGTTAGAAAATACCAAAGAGACAATCTAAAATGGACAATCTAGAGAAAATGGGAACATAGGGAACACAAGACACAGGACTAATAAACGTTAGAGAATACCAAAGAGGTAATCTAAAATGGACAATCCAGAGAAACTGGGAACATAGGGTACACAACACGACGAAAAACAAAACAAAACAAAACACAACATAACACAGTATGTGTTGGACACCACTATACACATACAAACACAAATAACGTAAATAAGACATGATGTATGTTGTATGTTGATTAAATATAATCCTGAATTCTGGATTTTAATGTGTTAGAATATTTAAATTTGTAAACATTTATTTTACTTACAGAACAATCCAGTCAAGTGGGCTAACGTTTATGCCAGATATCAGTAGAACAAAAGTAACGAAACTGTAGGTTTACAATAAAGTATATACGTCTCCTAAATAAGCACGAGAGAGCATTCCATGTTCTTCAAAGAATGTGATAAGATATCTGTGCTTTATCTAATGGAATAAGGATCCTTAATCATTGAAGCCTTTTTGTTGTCACGTGTTACTTCTTTAGAAGTGCACCTTTTTACTGACTGTGCTTTATCTAATGGAATAAGGATCCTTAATCATTGAAGCCTTTTTATTGTCACCTAGCAGTTACTTCTTTAGAAGTGCGACTTTTTACGGGCTGTGCTTTATCTAATGGAATAAGGATCCTTAATCATTGAAGCCTTTTTGTTGCCACCTGTTACTTCTTTAGAAGTGCGCCTTTTTACGGGCTGTGCTTTATCTAATGGAATAAGGATCCTTAATCATTGAAGCCTTTTTGTTGTCACCTATTACTTCTTTAGAAGTGCGCCTTTTTACGGACTGTGATTTATCCAATAGAATAAGGATCCTTAATTATTGAAGCCTTTTTGTTGTCACCTGTTACTTCTTTAGAAGTGCGCCTTTTTACGGGCTGTGCTTTATCTAATGGAATAAGGATCCTTAATCACTGAAGCCTTTTTGTTGCCACCTGTTACTTCTTTAGAAGTGCGACTTTTTACGGGCTGTGCTTTATCTAATGGAATAAGGATCCTTAATCATTGACGCCCTTTTGTTGTCACCTGTTACTTCTTTAGAAGTGCGCCTTTTTACGGGATGTGCTTTATCTAATGGAATAAGGATCCTTAATCATTGAAGCCTTTTTGTTGTCACCTGTTACTTCTTTAGAAGTGCACCTTTTTACGGACAAATTCAACACGAGTCTGAATCCGGTTTTTGTTTTACAATTTCTAAACTTTAATTTACCTGGTACAGAATGAACGTCTGCTATGTCTGTATCTATAAGAAATACATTCTGCGTAAATATCTACAAGCAAGAACCGCAAAATAGAAGTACATTCAAAAGAGAAAACATATTCATCTATTTAAACCATTGATTCAACAATTCTATATATGAGAGACATTAAATACAAGGGAGATAAATGGAAGAAAAGTTTGAATATACCAAAGGTAAATCAGAAGCCATAAATCAAAGGACAGAAAACACAATGACCATAAGAAAGAGGACAAAAGGACAAACAACGATCTACACTGAAAACATACACATAAAACTAAAGATCGAGTAACACGAACCCCACTAAAAACCGGACCTGAACTCAGGTGCTCCAGAAGGGTAAGCACTTCATTATACACACCATTTCAATTATATGGGACGAAGTCCCAACTATGGTAGAAATAGCAATATTTTGAATCCAGATCCATATCACTAATGGCTTAAATTTCATGCACCGGAAATGACACACCGGAAACCAATACATGGTTAAATCTGCAGAAAATCGGATCCGCAGTAATCTGGAACGATTTACAGATTCCATGTCAACTCGTACCTTTTCCAACTCGTTCCCAATTTCCGGTCATGAATGTTAAAAAATTACTCAAAATCGCAGTGTGTTGTAGCCCATTAAATAATACCATGGGACTGACAATATCATTAAACAGAGTTTCACTTCTTCCTCCTCCTGTCCGAAATAATATTTTCTATGAAATTGAGACCTCGAGTACCGGATTATACAACACCGGACTGGGTGCACAGTCTACAGGAGGGGGCAGGTCCCCGCTTTGGCGAAAAACATTATAAAAAGTCTGGATCTGCCCCCGGTCTACTTTGAAAAAAATGTAGGTCCATATATATCTGAGTTAATATTGATTAAAATTTTTTATAGGAATTCGTCCCAAGTTAGGTAACACCTATTATCATATTATAAATATATTCTATCTGTATGTTATATTGTAGAAATTTAATTGGAAATAGAATTACAGTAGACTCGAAGTTCAAGGGAGCACTTCCTGAGACAATAGAATACTTGTAAGACCTAATTAGTTTAATATTATACATACTCTTTTCTTAAATTTCCTGACCATAATGATATTCTCATTTTGTCGAATATATTTGGGAATTGAAGAAATGTACTGATATCTATAGGAAGAGGCGATATTGTTACATTGTCGGAGTGTACTTATACAATACCGGTATACGTACATTGTCGGTAAATATAAAATTTATTTGTACAAACTTTAGAAACAGGCTGAATAGCGAGCCTTCGGCGAATTTTTCAGGCCTGTTTCGCAGCAAGTACAAATGAATTTTATATTTAACGACAATGTACGTATTTTGTGTTTATTCTGCAATGTCAAAAAAGTCGGAAAGCTTGTCAGATTTAGAAACAAAAACGACAGAATCAAGCATCATTCCTCGCCTTTTATAAATGTTGTCAAGGGTGTCTTCTTCGTAGTCTGCGCTACATTAGTACTGGTTTCTTACTTGTCTGCGCCCTTCGCTCTATGCATTGCTACAGGGTACCAGGAAAGTTTATTCGTCTAGTACGAAAGTTTATTCGTATAGTACGAAAAAAGCAAAAATGTATTCGTATAGCATATTTGTACAGCAAATGTACTGATTGCAGGATAAATATACAATATACGTACATTGTCGGTAAATATAAAATTTATTTGTACGAGCTTTAGAAACAGGCAGAATAGCGAGCCTTCGGCGAGCTTTTCAGGCCTGTTTCGCAGCGAGTACAAATGAATTTTATATTTAACGACAATGTACGTATTTTGTGTTTATCCTGCAATGTCAAAAAAGTCGGAAAACTTGTCGGATTAAAACAAAAACGACAGAAACAAGCGTCATTCCTCACCTTTCATAAATGTTGTCAAGGGTGTCTTCTTCGTGGTCCGCGTTACATTAGTACCAGTTTCATACTTGTCTGCGCCCTCCGCTGTACATAGCTACAGGGTACCAGGAAAGTTTATTCGTAGGCTGAAAAGTTTATTCGTCTAGTACGAATAAAGCAAAAATTTATTCGTATAGCATATTTGTACAGCAAATGTACTGATTGCAGGATAAATGTATATACAACCAATGTGTATTGCCTAATTATCAAATAAGATTGGAAAACTTAAAAAAAGGAAAAAAAAAAGATACTCGTAGTTATTAAATGACATCAACGACTTCTATAGATCTTTTCAAAGGACTTCCGAAATAAGAGATATGTAAATTACCAATCAGAGAAAAGAAGAGTTTGAAGATACCAAAATGGGTAATCAGAATCCGTAAATAGAAGGACAGACAACACAATGGCCAAATGAAAAAGAACAACACGAGAAACAACGATCAACAAAGCATTACACAGAAAAGTAAAGATCAAGCAGCACGCACCATACTAAAACAAGGGGGGACTGAGGTGCTCCGAAAAGCCAAACAATTCCTGCTCCATTGTGATACCCGTTAATGAGAGGAAACACTGCAAATAATCATATTCCTCATTATGTCAACACCAGTGACACATTAAACCACAAGTTAGTAGACCCCATATGTGGTGTACTAGCTATCGTGTTGATGATCGCGGGTTTGAGCTACGTTCTCGATCGGATCAAACCAAACACTATGCAATTGGTACTTGCTACTCGAGATCTCGGTTAAGTACCCAAGGATTGAAAGCAAAGACTGGTTGGTTCGGAATCAGGATACTGTGTCCAAGTGGAGCAGCATGTCTACACGTGGACTGCAGTTTCAGTGAACTAGCCATATGAAAATATAACTGGGTTTAGTACTCAGCGGACATTATCGCATCCATTGTAACTTGTTCTCGCCATGATATAGCTGAAATATTACAATATAGCTGTATGGCTTTGAGTAACACTCACTCACTCACAATAAATAACACGTCAAAAATGTGTGCTACGAATTGGTAATAAACATACATTATATGTATTAATCAAAGTAAAGCTATCTTTTGTAATAACTCAAGGAGGTTTAAGCATTTAAAACACAACTACGACCGTTTCGTTTTTCTTATTTTTTTTTCCACAGAGCATTGACAAGTAATAACATTCACTGGTTACCACGTGGATTTATCAAAGGTCCAAATTTAAGACTTGTGTAAGTAAACATTTAGCTCATACTAGTAGGTTATCAGCATTGTTTGCTGTCAAAACATGAAAAATTCAGATCTCAAAATACCATTAACGCAATAAAATCAAACCAAACAAAACCAAACAAAAATACCAAAATACCAAAATACCATTATCTGTTTCTCATTTTCTTACAAATGTTCGTTGTGTTCACTGTCAGAATCAAAATGTTGATTAAGATGATAGCAGAAAGGCTGAAATTGGATATTTGTTTATTATCTTCGTGTAGCTTTAAAAAAAAAGGTGAAAACATGGTGATTGCTTCATTGAAGATGTTTACATTTTTAATAAATAAGATATTAATCATAATTTAATCATTGTCCACTCATGTTTTGTTTTGTTTTTGTTTTTTTTCCAAACAGTATACCTATATAGTTTAATCTTATTTTATTAGGTCCGTCGTGATCGTATGGTAGTTGGATTTACAACTACCGATGTAATCAGTGTCTATCACCATTGAAGTTGTGAGTTCGAATTCCTCTCAGGTGAGGTGTACTCGATACAACATTATGTGATAAAGCTTGTCAGTGGCTTGTGGCAGGTTGTAGGTTTTCTCCGGGTAATCCGGTTTCCTCCAGCAATAAAACTGACAGCCACAATATAACTGGAATATTGTTGAAAGTGACGCTAAAGATCATAACACTAATCACAAACCTTTGATTTATTCATTGCCCGACGCATTTTTTTTCCCAACAATATTCCAATATAGCTTGATCTTTTCTAATTTATAGCTGATAATCTATAACAAATTGACAATGTAAAGCTTGAATAAAAAAATAGACATCTAATTAGATGGTCCGCATAACAAAAACAATTTGATTTTGAGTTTAAATTCATCAATTTGAACCATAATTTGAGAAAATTAAATTATGATGTTAAGACAATGCAGTAAAAAGAAGGTTTGTGTAATAGAGAAAACAATGCTTTGTACATCATCTTTGAACTTTATTATAAATATTTTTTCAGGAATCTAGGCTATAATGCATTTGCTATGTTTCCAGGAGAATCATTAGGAATAGTTCCTAACATAATGTACTTGTAAGTCTTATTATCCTCTTAGCGTGGAAATCGCAAAATCCAAAACAAACATGAAGAAGATTATCAAATAATATTTGTTTTTTTTTAAATAATGGTCCCCTTTGGCCTATAATTTTACAAAATTATGGGATTACCACCAAATAGCATGTAATTGTTGTCGGTGAAACCTGCCTAAAACGAAAACCTTTTGGACGAACATTTTTCGTTCGGAATAGACAAGTGTTATGAATAGACAGATGTACAAAGACTAGGTTCATTAATTGGTAATAACTTTCTAGTTCAGCAATATTTCGGTTTATTCAGGGTTCTGTTTAGACAGGCGTGTTGTACCTATTAAAGATAAACGTTGAATTATCAATAAGAATGCAACAATATTCATTATAAATTCAATTTTTAGCATTCTTAGTTTTGGTGAAGAACAACCGAGTGTAATATTATTTCAAAGAGAAGTAATAATATCATACAAACATTGTTTTTGTATTTGTTAGTGGGATAGAGGGTAACCAGGTACCACAGATTTCATCAAAGCATTTAGAACCTTTGATATCAACAACGTTTGTCCACCTGTAAGTAGAACACATAGTAGGTATGGTTTAAATATAAGTGATTCAACGTTACATGTTCTATAAATAACGCATGTCTTGTCTTAGAGGATGGCGAGGAATATTGCAACCCCGAGAAAACATGGCCGACCAACATAGCTAAGCAAAATATTATAAACATTATGCACACAAGACACAGGACGAACAAAAAACAAAATACAAAACAAAAACATTAAAAAAAACATTAACCCCCCCCCAAAACACAACATAGAAAACCAAAACAACGAGCAACACGGACAAATCAAAACCCGGGGCGACCCCAGGTGCTCACGAACGGCAAGCAGTTCCTGTCTCTCACAAGACACCCTTCATATATATATACCACTCATACAGTCAAGACTAAATCGTTCAGTCAAACACTTCCAGTATTATAAATATTAACATGCCCATGTGTTAACAGTGAATATTTGTCAAGAAGATACCAAAGGGATAATCAGAATCCGTGTATTGAAGAAGAACAGACACAATGGCCGAAGATACAAAAAGAAAGGGGTAATCAGAATCCGTATATTGAAGAAGGACAGACAACACAATAGCATGATTGAGATATTGTACCATTTGAATTGACGCTGCAATAAAATAAAATGATGCTGATAAAAATCAACATTAAACCTGGATCATGGGAGTAGATATTATATAATTAACCTGAAGAAGCTACTTCATTAAACCTGGATCATGGGAGTAGATATTATATAATTAATGTGAAGAAGCTACACTTTCAGAAAGCCAGAGTGCGCACTAAATTAGATATCTACTGTTATTTAAGGACATGTTAAGCTTGTAGGCGACACAAACAACAGTACTACAATTATATATCAAGGTAATAACAAAATTACCGAACACCGAGCAATCTTCCAAAGGGAAAGGCAAAACTCATAAGTCAGCAAACAGACAAAATCAGTCATCAACCGGAAAACTGGGAAAACCGCAATGTCCAGACTTGGTACAGGCATTTCCAAAGAAATTGTGGGTATAATTAGATTTTACGACGCCAAACCTTCCCATGTTAGTCAGTTTTATGGGTGGAGGAAGAATGAGTACCCGAAAAATACCACCGCCCTACCACAAGTAACTGACAGACTTCAGTAGCATAAAGTGGTGTTGAGCTCTCTTCACCACATGTGGGAATCGAACTCACAACATGTATCCCATGACACTTTTATAACAATTTGTAAGCATGTCTCATTCAGATGACAATTTTGAATATCGTTCCACCGTTTCCATGTGACTCAGTTTAACAAAACGGGCCTAATATCCCATTTCTTTCAACACATCAGAAATAATCTCAGTCGATGTGATCGACTCCAGTTCAGTAGATCGTAGGTTCAATCCTCGGTGGGGTCAAACTAAAGGTTATAAATATATTTATTTTTGCTTATGTGGTAAGGGGTAAGAGCAAAGACTGGTTGGCTTGTAGTCAAGATAATCTATCAGAGATAGAGTGACATGTTTATCTGTGGACTGCTGTTTCAGTGAGCTAGCACTATAAAAATCCAACTAAGCATGAGCTAGCACTATAAAAATCCAATTAAGCATGAACTAGTACTATAAAAATCCAACTAAGCATGAGCTAGCACTATAAAAATCCAACTAAGCATGAGCTAACACTATAAAAATCCAACTAAGCATGAGCTAGCACTATAAAAATCCAACTAAGCATGAGCTA